>ML782414.1:217491-264292 GCA_009831015.1 Picea engelmannii
TTACTACAACACTAAGTGCTTTTGGAATTGAGCATATATAGTGCGCAGCTATCTTTGAAACAAAAGACTTCCCTGGGTTGATAATTTATGTTTCACTTGGTTGTTTGAAATTAATTAAGCAATTATAGTGACCAACAATCACTTGTAGAGACATCACCAGAGTGAGCAAAATCATGTGTAATAGAATGCCCCCCAAAGTATGAGGTTGGAATCTATGACAGCCAAAATACTTTGTAAACTGTGTGTGTGTGTGTTAGAAACTAGGAGCACTCCTAATTAGAAACCTGTAAACAACCAAGCATCTGCAGAATATAATACCAGTTCTGAGGTAGGCATTCCCATGCTCAGATCACAAATGAATGGAATCATAAATGTAGGTCATGGACACCAATCATACACTGTGGATCCATGCCGTCAAAATGCTACATAGCCACCAGGAATACACTGTGAATCTATGCGAGAAGACGTGAATTAAGACGACATAGCCACATGACATAGAAAGTGGATCTATGTGTCGATACAAATAATAAATACTCCATCATAGCCTGGATCAAAAAGATGAGACCCAGGGTCTTCAATCCTGTCACCTGAAAGTATGAATCTAGCCATGCGATTACATGTTTTGAAGTAGAACATGGTAGAAACCACTTGATTACCGGTCATTGATGAAAACGTTAACAAGTGCGAGGGAAATCACCATTGATGTCAATGACTTCCAAGGTACCGAAGTACAATCTGAATGAATGGGAATGAATGATCTGAAGTCGAGCACTCGATACTCGATCAGGGATCAATGATGTCAAACCCTTGTCGAAAGCGAAGAGACTTTCCATTAAGGCATGCAGGTTCTAAGGTACTAAATGATTTATAAGTCTCATTTCTGGATAATGAGTTGGAGTCAACATAATAAGACTCATCACAGGAGGGCCTTGATGTATCCCCCATCAATGACATGAAATAAGTAACAGATTTTGAAGATGAAAAAAAGTATGAATACGGGTCGAAACGGACACAGGGAAGGATGACATAGTAAGAATGGACAACTGTAGATGGCTGACTCAATAGAGGGCTCATGTGAAATTCTCTTGAACATATGAATGACACGACCAAGGACTTGGCAACACTGACTCAAAGATGACCCAAGATATGACCTTGTATCAAGTTGAACGAGAGACAAATGGATTTCCCAACCCAGATTCAAATGATGAATAGGGGGTGTCATGTTCAAGAGCAATGCTTACTTCCATTAACACAAATACGAAAACATATCCCTTTCCCAAAATTCCCCCCACCATCTTTGGCGAGTACCTCTTTATTTTTACACAAGCTTGAGGAGGATAACATATGCTTGTCGATGTAAGCTCATCCTTAGAATGAGTCCCTCGGAGTATATTTAACGAACCCTAGGAAGGAGTGGTTCAGTTCCATTGCAGGTCTTTCGATGTTTGTTTAACGAGTCCAAGGATAGAAAACTTGCAGGGTTTTTCATGTTTTGAGAGTTTGAAAAACACTTAAAGAGAACTCTCCTAGTTCCTTTTTCGTAAAAGAGTTCGACAAGACCGAAAAAGTGATAAACTATTGTCCATTGAAATTTTTTTTCAAATACTTTAATGAGCATGAAAAGAACAAGATCGCTCGACAATCTTTACATTTTTATGGAGAATGAAAAGAGCTTAAAGGATACTCCCTTAGGTTCGTCATTTTCATGTTACCATGACGAGTACAAAAAGACAAGAAAAATTATACTTGGTTATGTTCTCATTTATTTTCGAGTGCAAGAACGAACAAAGACTGAGCTCGAGGTTTTTCCTACAAAAACCCTAAAAATGTAGTTGTACATGCGAAAAAAAGAAAAATCACTCATACCCCCTCATTCAGACTTCAAAGTTTCTATATATGCAAAAAACCATACTCACAAGGCTATTATGGCATTAGGTTTTATAAGCAAAGCAATAAAAATAATATAAAAAACCAATAAAAATAGGAAAAAGTGAATAAATATGGGTAAAAAGGGCTTTTTACCATTTCATTGTGATTTTGCCAAAAACTTGTCCAACATACCTCATTTTCCATCAAATTTCTTTACTCTATTGTGGGAGGCACAAGCGATCATTCGGCGAACCGTTTTAGCCAACGAGGTAAGCTTTTGATCTTTCAACTTTTCCATGGTTTATTTTTAGTTTTTATTGACAATTTTCAGGGTTTTAGGTCCATTTTAGGGTCACACCATGCGCTCAAGCGTTCTCGCAGGTGGGCCTTGCGGGACCTGCGAGAATCTCGCACTGTGCAAAAGGGCCACCTGCAGGGGCTGAAAAATGGACTTCAAAGTTTGGTTTTTCTCAATAAAAAATATGCAAGAGTTTAAAACAAGTTGTTGACTCCCCTCTCATGGCTCTTTTGTAGGTGTTTGACCATCACAATGTTGGAATGGAAAGAAATGGAACACGAGGAGGATGATGCCATTGCCGGGAATGACCCAGGTATAGTTGCTACCCTCCGGGACTATGGGCTATTGAAATTTTTCAAGATTCTGGGCATGAGGGCCCAACTCAGGTTGTTGGAATATATTGTCCACATGTGGGACGTGGACCAACAGTTATTTCGCATGGGAGTCCATACATTGACCCTAGATATTGAGGATATCTGTTTTCTAATGGGGTTGTCATGACATGGATACCATGCTACTTTGACCTGAGGCAGAGGCGGAGGACTCCCCATGAGTGAGTATTGTTGCCAGTATTGTGTTCCTGAGGCAGAGAGAAGCAAAGGTAAAGTTGTTATATGGGCGTTCCAAGATCTGACCCTACGAACCATTTTGTTTACTATTGCATGCATGGCTGGGAGCGTGACTACGCACATGGATCTCTAGAGCTATTTCCAATACGCCATAGAGTGCATAAAGCCTCAAGTCTTCAACTGGTCAGATGCGATTCTCCACAGTATGAAGAGACAATTGACGAAGTGCAGAAAGGGTGACTTGAAGCAGTTTGGATACAAATCACATTTGGTGTCACTCTTCCTCGAGAGGGTCCCACTGCTATGACTACAGGTTGATTGGGTTTTACCGACCCCACAGGACCCAAGGATGTTGAGGTGGTGCAACCTCATGGATAGACACGTAGTTGGGCCTATAATGAAGTACAATGATTCATTTTTTGACTGGTTGAGGCCCCAAATGTTGATGATTGACGACTATGCATATGTTGGTTTGTATTTCCGAGGGGATCTGGATTTGGCCCTGCCTGAGGATTCTTAGTGGGGTGACTTAGGTAAGAAGTACACATTTTTTTTCTTTTTAAATTTTTTTGCAAATTTTATCATATGAAATGTTTTTATGTTTGTCCAAGAACTAGTCAAAATATTCCTTTTTGATGACACAGATGTGGGGCCATATCAACCTCCAGGAAATTGTCCTATTCAACAGTGAGGAGAAGCGACTCTAGTTGCGAGATGGGCTGCCGAAGACTACGAGGCAGTTGAGCAGAACTTGGAGGGGTTGACCACAGACATCCCATATATTGCTATTGGGGATATCCTAAGACATTACCAGTGCCATACTGTGGGCGTGTCCGAGTCTATTAGTTGACTGCTTCGTAGGGTAGCCCGAGTAGTTGTGTGTTATCATGAGCATCATCCGTGACGCTACTTTGTAGAAGCTATGGGCTTCGTATTTTGAGATTTTGATCAGTGGAGAAAAACTTTTGATCGTTATATACATATATACGGCTTCTACTGGCTTATTTTGTGTTGTGTTATACATGTGATGTGTGATTGGTTTATAAATGTCCCAAATGTCTGTCTAATAGATAGTTAACTAATGCATCAGTCAATATATTTAGACATCTAGGAATGTGTTGATATTCGATATAATCAAAATAATGTTCCAAGAGGAAAATTCGTAAATATACCCATAATAAAGTAGGACTTCGAATAACATAGATGTTACTTAACTATAGTACTACTAGCTATGAATCGAGTCATATAACTAGGTGGAGGATACCAAGAGAAATAGCATCAATCACCAATTTGATGATGATGCTATATTCTGCAATATTGTTGGTCGCACGATCGAGGCACACACCTCGTAGACTGATAAGTTCGTTTGTAGGGGCGTAAATTGCCCATGCAGCAGAAGCAAGGTTCTGATTACTATGGCTAGCGCCATCGGTGAAGCCAATGTGGGGTGGCAAAGACTCTGACATCTAGAAACCAAGCACAACACAAGATAAGCGGTCGAGGGCAGAGACCAAATAACGAAAAAGAACACAAAAAGTATGATACAATAAAATACAAGCACTCATGCACAGGTGATCTTAATCATAGTACTTCTTTAAGTACAACACATTTATGGGTTCACTCAAAGGGATACCATCATAGTCCACTAACTCGTAGGCTCCTTTCTCCAAAACTCATCTGACGATATAAGGCCCTCGCCACATAGCTTCAAATTTTTCATCTCCTAGCATATCCCGATCTTGTTCGTAAAGGAGAACCAGATCACCTTCGGAGAAAATGCATGTCTTGACATGTTTTTCATATTGGGCTTTGACGCGTTTCTTCTGGGCTTCTATAACTAGGGTGGTGTCGTGACGGGTTTTTTCTAATTGCATGAGATACAACAGATGTTCTTCTTCGGCAGAAGTGTTTGGGAGAAGTTTGACGGCTATTTTTAGGGAGGGTATCTCACATTCAATCGAAAAGATGGCTTCTAGACCATAGACTAAATGGAACGGTGTAAACTCAGTAGAATACTTAACGGATGTCCGGTAAGCCCACAATGTTGAAAACAACATCGTGTGCCAAATCGTTTTGTGAATCCCTATCATTCGTCAAAACATAGTAATGAGGATTTTTTTTATTGCTTCAACTTGGCCGTTGGCTTGTGGGTAATAGAGTGTTGAGTTTTCATGGCCAAGACCCAACTTTTTAGTGAGTTCAGACATCATGGTGTTTCTAAAGTGGCTGCGGTGGTCAGTAACAATAGCCTGAGGAACACCAAACCAAGCAATGATGTGATTGAATATAAATAATGTTGCAGTCCTTCCGGCATTGTCGAATGTTGGCATCACCTCAACCCATTTCGTAAAATAATATATGGATACAATAATGTAACCATGCCCCCCGACCGAGTGAGGGTGACATGTCATGAAATTGATACCCCATTTTTCAAAAGGACCAATGGAGACCACAGAGTGTAGAGGAGCAGGTTGTGATCGAATTTTATTGTTGTAGGTTTAGCAAGCATGGCATTTTTGGACAACAATTATACAAATGTTGAATAAAGAAGGCCAAAAATACCCTATTCGTAATATCTTCTGGGCAGTAGCAGGCCCAAACATGTGACCACCACAGGCTCTAGAATGGCATTCATTGATGGCTTTCTCGGCTTCGTCAAATGTGAGGCAGCGTCAAAAAATGGAGTCAATCCCACGACGATAAAGAGTATCACTGAGGATAATACACTGGTGGGATTGGTTGTGTATTCGACGATGGTCAGTGCTAGAAAAATTGGGTTGGAAAGTCTAGGTCTGGAGATATATGATGATATCTCCATACCAAAGGTCATCAGAACTAATCAGAAAAAGGGATTCATCGGGTAATGAATCTACTACTACATTTTCCATCTTAGAGCAGGGAAGGTCACATATCAACTCGATAAACACCAAGGATTTCTTGGACTTAGTGCATTCAAATTCTAATTCAAACTCCTGGAGTATTATGATCCATTTGGAGTATTTTCCCCCTAGAAATTGGTGTGTAAGAATGTGCTGCATAGGGTTGCATTTAGAAATTACCATAGTTTTGCGAGACATGATATAGTGACGGAAACATTGAACTGCTTGGACAGCTACCAAGGGTAGTTTTTCAACATGTAAATACTTGGTTTCGGTAATCGTGAGACTCAGACTCAAGTAATAGATGACATGTTCATCATGCGAATCATCCTCCTGGATGAGAACCGTAGCGATGGTATAATCCTATGAGGTAAAGGAAATAATCTTGATTGTAATCAAGTGGGAAGAGTAGCGGGGTACATGTCAAAGACAGTTTCAAAGCTTTGAAATCTTTGTTGGCGGTGGTATCCCATATGAACTCAGAACCTTTCTTGAGAAGTCACGTAAATCCAAGAGTTAGCTCAACATAGTTCAGGATGAAACGACGGAGAAAGTTTGCCTTCCCTTGCAAACTTTTTAACTAGCGAAGCGAGGAAGGAGGAGGGAGATTGAGAATTGCCTTGACCTTCAAAGGATCTACCCTGATCCCTTGACATGAAACAATAAAGCCTAGAAGTCATCTGTATTCTACGCAAAAACCACATTTGTGGGGATTCAAGCGTATATGGTAAAACCAACATCGAAGGAAAATGGCGTGGAGGTGTATTGGATGATCTACACGGTGCATGGAATGAGTAGGTAAGTCATTGAGATATGGCTGCACGATGTGCTTTATATCGTGAAAGGCGTAAGACATAGCACGTTGAAAAGTTGCGCTGACATTCTTTAAACCGAATGGAAGTTTTCGATAGGCGAAAGTGCCCCAAGGACAAATAAAAGATGTCTTGTGTTTGTCTACGGGTACGATATTGATTTGATTATATCTGGAGAAACCATCCATTAGAGAGAAGATTTCACTTCCGACACAATTGTCAACGATCTGGTCAATGAAGGGGGTAGGAAAGTTATCTTTAGGAAAATCTTTGTTAATGTCCCTATAATCAACGCACATGCGGATTGTGCCTTGTTTCTTGTCAATTGGAACAACATTGGAAACCTAGTCAGTTAGAGCCATAGGGTAAATAAAGCCATCTTTGAGAAGTTTCTCAACTTCAAGCTTGATAGAGTCTTCTTTACGTGTGTAGAATGGACGAAGTCATTGCCAGACGGGTTTAGCACTTGGGTATGTCTTAATCTCTTGTGCCACAATGTCAGGGTCAATCCCCAACATTTCTTCATAACTCCATGCGAAGATGACACGAAATTATTGCAAAAGAGACTTGTAGGTGAAAACTTTATCATGGGAACACGAAGCTCCGATATGCACATTTTTTACAACTCCAGGTTTTGTGGATATGTCGAGGGGGATGGTGGGTGAGATATTACTTAAGTTCCCTTCATATAACGTATCATGTGTATACTCAGGAACAGTAGAAATGATGACAACTGTCAACGGGGTCGAGAGTTGTTGGTAACCCTTGATGGTGCGTTGTTCCAGGAAGAGGATGGAATGATGATGTCCATCGTCCCAAGGGGTATCTTCCATGGACATGAAAGACATAATCATCTCGTCTATGGGAAAAATGACACATAATGGATCTAGAGATAAATCACAAAGAGAGGGGGCAGAACGGGTTGCCGATTGAATGGATTGATAAGAAAATTCGACCGAACTTAAAGATATTTTGTTTCCATAATGAAGATGATCGTTGGGGTTGGGTACCATCTATGGGTCGTAAGATGCAGGGGTTCCATGAATATAGGTGGAGATCATGTTGATCGAGGCGACAAATGGATGTGGAACATCAAATGGTGGAATGGGGAAAGTACCCATTAAAGAGGAATATTTAAGAAGACCCACACCGAGATTTTCATATCTAGGGGGGGTTTGCAATGAAAGGTATGTTTACAGTACATGCATCAGAGTGAAAGAAGGCCAATTGGTCTATGGTAATGACTTTTCCTTGATGTGGGAAATGCATGACATGGAAAAGAGTGGACACAACTGTACGCATGGAATCAATCCAGCTACGGCCAAGTAGAAGGTTGTAATCGAGAAGAGCATCAAAGACCTCCACTTCAACGTTGACCGTTTTTCCTTCTAATGTAATAGGCAACGATGGGAGTACATTGTAAGAATTAAAACTAGAGCCATTCAAGGCTTTGAGCGTGTTGTGGGATTCAGTCAAAGGAGGAGAGTCGATGGCTTTCCAGCAAGTAATAGACATGAAACACATTGAGGCACCCTCATCAATAATTTTTCTACAAATGTTTTTGTCAGAGAAAATAACTTGGATTTGGAATGCAAGTTGAGGGGGTAACCTTGGAATGTGATCTTCCAAGTCAAAAATTATTAAATTTGTATCCGTGGGGTCCATTCCACCAATAGCTTTCAATAGTGCCTTCCATTGTATAGGACAACTCTGAAGGACTTCGAGGGCTAACATCGCGGATGGTGCTTGGGCCAGATCTTCGACAATACTGTAGTTCTAGGCAGCACATGCATGGGGATTGAAATATGATTGTCAAACAACACCGTGTGCATGGGGATTGAAATCCGATTTTCAAACAACACCCTTTGGAGGAGGGCGAAGGACTGTATCTAGGCTCGGTCGTTTGAGATGAAGAGGACTGTTGGTAGGTGGAGTCGTGGGAGATGGTTGGACCAAAAAAGGAGGTATTGCATCAACCTTCTCTTTGGAGGAAGAATAATCTTTGGCTCAAGTGGTAAGTGTGATGTCATTCTTCTTTGACTCACCTAAACACATTAAGACATAGAATGTATTGGAGGGGGAGGGTAGGTCATGAATGACCAATTGGGCCTGTTGTTGAGAAGGGAAGGGTTGTGACAATATAGCTGGAGTGGGGGGTTTCATGGTCCCTTGAAGGAACTTAGTAACCTTGGCTCGTCATGGATAATCCTTAGTGTAGTGATCATCACCACAGATAAGACAAGGGTATCTAGGTTTGCGCTTATCCCTATCATCAACAGGTGGTGTTTTGGTTTTCTCAAATTGCAGATTATTTTTATCCTCCTTGTTCTTACACTTTCCTTTTTTGGATTTATTTTTGCAGACGGGGGTAGATTGAACAAAGTTTATCTCAGAAGTCTTGTCGATGGAAGGGGTAGGAGATGGATCATTTTGAACATTAGAAGAAATGGGTTTGGGGTTGTTGCTAGAGGTTTGGATGGAATGAGGTTGGACATGGAAAGTGCTAATCACACCATCAACTGAATGAGAAGCAGTAGGAGTAGTTGAAGTAGCGGAAGTATAAGGACGAGGTGCGTCAGGGAGTACGTCGTAAAGAGTCCCCATTTGTGAATAAACGAGGTCGAGGTATTGAGCACGACTGATTTCCTGTTCTTCTGTGACAACTCCACCCATGGCGATGTCATGAGAGATGTCGTTCATGAATGATTTCATGAACCACTTTGCCAACAACGGATCAAGAAGTTCGAGTTTGATGAGACGTCGTCTCCGTCGCTACTCATGAATGTGATCAGAGATATGAGTGTCTTTGTTTTGTTTGAAAGAACTCAAAATATCAGTTCTCATTTTATAGTGGATCGGTAACTGGTAGTCGGTGAGGAAAGCCATAGCGAGGGTGTTGAAGTCGGTGAAGAAGCCTTGTGGTAATTCTATGTACCACTTCGCAGTGGAACCCATGAGGGTTCATTGAAAAAGGTGTAAATGAATAGAGTCATCCATCAAGGAGTTGGATGAGCACCAAAGGTGAAAAGTCATTACATGATTGTTTGGGTCCTATCCTGACTTACCATCGAATTTAGGGATGTTGGATGGTAGTTTGGATAGTATGGCAGACCATTGAGGAGAGTGACAAATTAGATCATTTAAAATCCTCGACAGATCAGGGAGGTCCAGCATGGCTAAGAAGGGTAACTGTCTATTTACATGTGGGTACTGGTGACTTTGAGGAGGGAGTCGCGTCGGTAGACCAGTGGGACCATAAGCAGTTTGCATGTAATGTGAATATCTGAGAAGATTCGGTGGTTGGTGTGGAGGCAAGTAATTCATAGGGTTTTGCCCTTGAACATGGACATCGGGTTGAGTGTTCAAGCCCCAAATAGGATTAGACATGCCTGGATATGGTTGGCCTATACTAGGGGGTATGACAGAGCTAGCTTGAGGCTGTTTCCCCCCATTCAAGTGAGGATTATGTTGTATAGGGTAATTCCAATACTGGGCCAAGGATGGAGGTATGTTTTTTCCATAGGGTGGGGTCGGTGGGGGTTTCCCTCCAATCGGGGGTTGTGTCCCTATTGCGATTTGTCCTACAAAAGGGGATTGGGTTTGGCCTCCTTGGTGAAATTGTCCACCAACAGGAATCTAGTAATTAGGTGTGAAAGACGAGATGGTGCCACTAGGGTCGGTTCCTCCGATAGAGGATGGAAGAGGTCCTCTGGAAGGGGGTCAAGGAAGTGTCGGAACAAAACTGGGAATGAGATGGTGCCTAGAATAAGTGGAAACGCCAGGAATCCCCGATGACATTTGTGTAGGAGCGAGAATAGAAGCATTCAACGCATGATATTCGGGTGGAAGGGTTGGGGTGAATCTTGGTGAAAGCAGTGTGCCAATGGGGGCTTGGTTAGCTGTTGTAGTCCCAGTGTGAGGACTCGTAGTATCTGGGACCATTGTGTAATGGACCGTTTGTAGAGGGATAGTCAAGATGTGGTTAGCTGGAGGAGAGTTTGTAGTAGGAAAATAATAGGCATTAGTGAAAGGTATTGCATCTGGATCAGATGTTCTAGGAAGCTCGGGTGAGACAGTGATATCAATGCTTGCTCCTAAGACAAAGAGATCCCATCTAAAAATGTGAGTAGTTCAAAAATGATCTTGACCCTCAGGTCCTATGAAAGGTCCGGTTGGTAATCCAGAAGACTGAACAACTATATCTCTGGAAGAATTCACTCAAACAATATGTCTCTCAGAGTCAGGAAGAAGTCAAAAGTCCTCTTGAGAATTGGTAATTCGGAACCATTCTAAAGAGTTAGTTCTTTCCACTAGTGGTGTGGCAACATCTTGGACTTCACTCTATTGAGGAGATCCCTTCGGTGAGTTGGTAGGCAAGGGTTGAGAACCTTCTAGATCTTCTGGGGGTAGGCCTTGCATTCTACGTGAACAACGTGGAGGGTCAATTGTGATCGAGTTAGAATTTTATGAAATAAATTCTATGGCCAACTTGGGTAAACAAACAACATGCGCTAGTAAAATCTAGGAAGCAAAACCAAGCAAACAAGACCTTCAAGTACCAAAGTCACTAGTTGGTGATGAAATCCAACGTCGCAACGATGAGACAAGAAGGGGGTAGGCTAGGGTGGAAAAGTTACGTTGACAATCTGCTTAACGGACTTACACCCTGGTGCAAGCTCCCACACACAATCGTGGGTATACCCTCCAAGGAGCCCGAGTGAGTCTGGCCAATGTCGATTCCAGGTACTGTGAAGACTTACCCCTTCACAGTCACCTTATGTAAGACCCTAAGAAGATAGGCTACTAAGGTTACCACCAACAACAATGATTCCTGGGGGAACAATCGACAGTCCGATCGACACCCAAGGGTAGGGTATCTAGCCCAAAATCAGCTTGAGAGGCTTCCACTCATCATTGTGGGTATACCTTCAAGTGACCCCCGTAATACATGCAATCTCTACACCGATATCAACAAAGCAGGGTGAGTAACTCTGTCAATCTCAATCCGACCTCAGGTTTGACCCTTGTGTGAGAAGGGCTTCCCAGAACAAAATGATGCAAATGGAATTTGACACTCCTTATCACAAGATACTATTGTGTGTTTTGTGCTTTGGAGAGTTTGTTTCACTGCCTATTCCAAAGCTCTATCCTAGCTAATGTTGGTGTAAAACAACCCTAGAAAAAGTTACTAGGTGAATTTTAAAATTGTGCAATATTATTAAAGGCTGTCGTTACTCAAAAGGAGACGGAAATGAAACCAATGTTGTGTGAGACTCTGACCCAACAATGCATAAATATGACCGAATGATACACATTTTGTTCGATGAATCCTATTTACAGGAGGGAAAGAGGAGTTTTCTGTAACAATGTACACTACCATGTATGATCTTCTCTGAAATGTAATATCAAACAACCATGAAAAATGAAAATTCCCTATTCGTTCTCTTTCGATACTTGAATGCCAATATTTTTGAATAAAAAGTTGCTTAAAAAAGAAAATGTCTTTAATTTTTATTAGCAACCAAGAAACAAGGATGGAACTAAGAAAAAGTAAGCAACCAACGAAAAAGAAATACACAACAAACACCCAAATCAATCTTTCAATGAAGACAAAAATAACAAACTGACAAGACCAATCTCTTCAAATGCACATGGGTAACAATTTTCCAAGTAATAAGCAATTGAAAAGGACAATTAATCTCAACTTTTAATCCAATCAAAGGCTCCCGACCAAACAAGCACTCAAATTTTAAAATAGGAGATTATACCCTAGTTAAGAAAAGGTCAAGAGGTAAAAATTGAGAAAAAATGATCAAGAAGAGATTTCGATTTCCGAAAACTAATCATTTGCAAGATTTGCAGTCAAGAAACATTCAATCACTGGATAGAAAATTTCTTCCTAGACACACAAACACATCTGGGCATCTGAGGACACAAAAGACTTAATCCAAAATTTTACAGGTGAGTTTGCAGGCTGGCAATGGAGTACAGTGTGAGAATTAAGGATTCTCGCAGGCTAGACACAGGCAAGGTGCAAGAAGTTTGCACTGAACTGAACAATAGGGTGCGAACCTTAGTTATTCTCGCAGGCTACAGAAAGGTGCAGTGCGAGAAGGTTTGTACTCAAGAAAATTTTGGAAAAAAAACAAAACCTCTGAGGGAACTTCTGGATCCAGGGAGTCTTTAATTGTATACTCAAGACTCAGAGATTGATGGGAATGAAAAAGGGTAGGTCAAGAGAAAATGGCCAAGAAAAAACCACTAAATTGGGTTGAATCCCCAGTGGATTCGCCAATTTTGTTAGTGGATAAATCGGTAGGTGCGGACACTAACAGATCTCCCTAGATCCACCTGCATCTAGAACAAAACATGACAGGACACGACTCTTTCCGTAAGTTGCAATCATTGAATCTACTACTAAGAAGTAATGAGTGACATACCTTTATATCGCTTCCTTAGGTCTTTGTTGTTCCCGCTTCGCTCTGGTGCTCTTGTGAAATAAGGTCCAAGACAACACAAACCAACCAAAGTGAAGATAGAAAAGTATATTCAATGTCAACCTATGCATATGATCAAGGAGTTATGCAATAAAATAAGAGTGATTTTATGGGAAAGGGACATGTCGTTGTATTATATTAAATGAAAGTAGAAGATACAACCAGATCGCCTTGATGTCACAAGCTTCCTTTTAGTGAACCTTGGTTCCAATGCACACACTTGCTCTGTATTTTCATTAAGAATATCCAATACAACTTGATAGACCAGATAGAGTCTTCAAGCTTCTGTCCAAACAGAGTTCTTCACACAATCCTTTCACGAATTCTTCATTCAATCTTGCTTAACCTTTTCCATGAGAAACCTTTCAATATATAGGAGAATGAGAGATGGTTACATGGATGAGGATGATCCCACCAAATCTGAGAAGTCAGTAGGATGCCAACCATGTGAATGCCAACTCATTTTCTAGAAGATTCCCTTCTAGAACCTTCATGACCTCTTCTCTTCTTCAATCTTAAAAACATGTTTTCACCCTACCTATAGAGTAGACTACGAACAATTCACACCCTAAGTGTGGGTGGCCTGTGAGAATGAGGGATTTTTGCACCCTGTAACATAGGCAACCTACAAACTCATCTTAAAAATGTGTTTTTTGGAAGAAGACAACAATCACTTTTCTCAGGTAAAAAGTCCTTGTGGGAGCCTAAATACATCACTTGTAGATACATCACCAGAGTGACCAAAATCATGTGTAACATCTCTTTACTAGAGGAGAAATTAATATTATCCTTGGATGTAAATTTGAGGCCCACACCCTCCAACTAGTGGGATACTCATAAATAATTCCTTGACATCTAGGAGAAAGTGTAGTCAACTTTGTGACATTGATTCACTTAACTACCCAAGTACTAAATGATCAATATTATGGGGGTGGTGGATGAATGAATCAAATTTTGAGAATTCTATAAAGGGATGAAATACTACATTGTACATGTGGGTGGTTGCATTCATAAATGGACTAGAGAATACTCCTAGAAAAAATATGGGTCCATATCTTTATCCACACCTTGGGGCCCATCGCAAGGTTTAGTACTTGCATGAGGAGGCACAAATATACACCCCAAATGGAAGCATCGTAAAAATGGATTCTTCACAATTTTCTCCTACTTGGGTAAGGATCTCAATATTAATTTATATTTAAAATCTATCAAATATTTTCTATTTGACACTAGCATAATCATACCACTAGAATGTGTCTACAAAGCACATCAACACAAGAAACCACAGTAAGAGCTAGTCTACACATGGGTAAATGAGTATTGAGCCTTTAAATGTTGTGCCAAGATGATAAAGGAAGTAGAAGAAGAATATGATTTGGAGAAGTTGTGCCACCTTTCCTTTTAGGATACAAAAGGAGATAGAGTAGTAAGGGAGATGGAAGATGATCCAAAAGGGGAGATTTTTTTAGAGCTATTGAAAATAAATTAATCGAATATTCGTACAAAGGATCAAAATTGCTTAGCATCCATCATGACTACTGGGATGATGCAATAGTTACCAAGTTTGTGGCTTTACTCAAGGAGTATGTTGATCTATTCCCACAAATATTCATTGATATGAGATGTATAAAAGAGGAACTAGGTGAAATGAGGATAAATATTAAGCTAGATACCAAGCCTATCAGTAAAAGGATTTGCATAGATCAAGGAGAGAGTGAAAATGGACACTAACAAAATGATTGCAACATTGTTGATATTTCCAGTGGAAGATTCAGACTAGATAAACCTAATCATTATACAAGACAAGAAGGTTGGGGTTGTACAAGAGTATGTGTGGAATTCAAAAGGTTGAATGTGGGTTATGTCCATGATCCATTCCCTATCCCTTTCAAAAAAAAAGGTGTTGGACTAGGTGGTGAGAAAGGAGGCTTAATCCTTTATTGATGGCTTCTTGAGGTACCATCAAGTGAGGATAGATAAGGAGGATAAAAATAATACCACCTTTTCTATAGACTGGGGTTATTACACCTACAATGTGATGATATTCAAGTTGAAGAATTACCTAGTGGTTTTCTCCATGATAATGATCATGGCATTAAGGGAATATATAAAAATGTTCCCAGAAATGTAATTGGATGATTGGATAATGTACAACTTGTTGAAGAACCATGCCGTACTGTTGTGACTAATTTTAGAAAGATGCCAATAATTGAAAATATCTCTCAATTTAAAGAAGTGCATATTTTGCACATCCTTTGACACATTGTTGGGACACATTGTTTAAGGGATGGAGTACTAGTGGATCTAGACAACATAGTGTCCATTGTAAATATAGAATCTCTAATGAATGTTCACACCCTGTGGTCAACCCTAGGTCATATAGGGTAATACTATATATTCATTAAGGGGTATCACTACCCCAATGGGAAGTTTCTAAAAAAGACTAAGAATTATACCTGATTAATGAATGCTAGAAGTTCCTAGACCTTCTAAAGGACAAATTGGAAAGTGCACCCATCCTAGTTTTCTTGAATTGGACTACTGAGTATGTACATGTTGATTCCTTTGGCATTGCACTAGGATTCATCTTAGCACAAGCCATAGAGGGAAAAATAGACCATCAATTCTATTTTTCCAATAGAAAACTATCAAGGTTGAGCAAAACTATACCACTATTGAAAGAGAGGGGTTGGTGATGGTATAATCACTACAAATGTTTCAACACTACATGTTGGGAGGGAATTTCACATTCTTCATGGACCACTCAATGCTCAATTATTTAGTGAATAAATTGGTTCTAGAATAAATTATATGAAAATGGTTGTTTCTATTCTAGTATTTTGGACTTTGAAGTCATATAAAAGACAAAAACAACAAATGTCTCACTAGACCACTTATGCAGAATAAAAATAGGGTAACTCAAAGGGTCATTGGATGACTCTCTTTGGGAGTATAAATTATTTAGAGTCAAATTAATACTCGACTATTTCAAGGAAAACCATTTTCCTTACAACAAGGGTTGCGCCACAAGGGTATTCAACAACATAAAGTAAGCATCTAGTTTTTAGAGAAGTATATTACCAATTTATTAAAATATGGACATACAAGTTGGACATAGATGGGATAATTAAGCATTGTGTTATGGACCATGAATGAAAAAAACCATTGTGGGAGAGCCATAATGGAGTAGCAAGATTCCACTTTAGTGGTAAGGCCACAACTCCAAAAGTACTACAAGTAAAATCATGGTGGTCAATGATGGGCCAAACAACAACAAAAATAATGTTGCACTCCTTATATCACAAATTTAAAATTCAACCTGGGGTTTGTACAAACTTGAGAAGTGTTATGCAGTATATGTGTAGACCTGACACATGCATCTATCTACAGGGAAATACTATGTTCATCCAAGGACCACTTCAATTTCTTTAGTAAGGGAGGAAAATATAATAGCTATTCAACACTACATAGATGTAATATGAAATTCAACTGCAAAGAAAGTTGTAGTCTACTTGAAATGAAGGACTAAAAAACACAATTTAAAGGAACAAGCATCCTAGTGAACAATCCTTTCTTATCCTATCAGTGGGAATCTAGGGTACAAGTCTGCAAGAAGTAGCATGTAAGGATACAAATCTAAGTGAGCTAGTATAGGTTACTAGATCCAAAACCAAGAAGTAAATTGTTGATAAATGAAGTTGCAATTACCTAAGTTCATATAAATAAATACAAATCAAACCCTATGGTAAACTAATCTATTTCATAAATTGGAATAAAGTATGAGAAATCAAACTAATCCTTTCTTAGGTGAGATTGAAGTAATTCGTGGTCCAACATATTATTTTCAATGATGACAAAAGACTACAAATCTTTGAAAATAGTGTTGGAAGTGATGTTGTAGGAGACAAAGCATTCCTATAGGAACAATAATGCTACTACAAAGAACTATATAGAATTGTATAAATTGCTACATGAAGTGAAGAATACTATACTAAACATATGATGCAAGTGGAATATACCAAATGATAATAATGAGAATGTAAATACAACATAAAATTAAGGAAATATAAGATGAAATGCTACCACATAACTAATGTTGTTCCTATAGAAAATAGATTGTTGGTAACTTGATAATGCATAACCTTGTTTATAACAAAAGAAACTAAAAAGTGTTGAAAGTAAATTAAAGAAAAGTACAGAGGGATCCTATATTAACCTTGAGTGGGTCCTACCCAAGGTCCCTACAAGGAACCTAGAAATAACTAATAACAACAAGCTTGAAAATGTAACTATTTCATCAACATATAATCTCAAAATATAAATACAACTTGAAGAAGTTCAAGTTCTGTAAATGATCAGTATAATAACCTTGAATGGATATAAACATCGACTTATAAATAAATATCCCAAGGATATCCCCTAGGTTCTTTTTATACTAAGATCTTGCATTATCACAGGCCTTCAATCACTCCTTGATTGAGGGGGCTATGTTCCCAGGATCCATAAAATTAGGGCCTTTGGTTCTAGTAACCAGATCTCTTGGTAGATTTCATCTCATGCACCAACAATTTGAGTGAGTGAGATGGATATGGTGCATTGATGAATTGATATCCCATGCTAGAGTATAAATCTCTTGGTGATTCAACCTGCTCATATTTAGTAATGAAAATATTCATATCATCATGAAATCAAGCACAAAAATTAAAATACTACACACTTTATCAATCAACCCACCCTATTCATTACTTAATTGCACAAATACACATTTTATATTAATCATGGTCAAAAAGTGGTTTTATATAGTACAAAATAAGGTCAAAATGTGTCATAGATGGGCCTCATGATTTACAATTTGGAGGCCCATCATCACCCCCCAGATTAATGTCTTACACACCCTTTTACAACAAAATTTATGAAAATATGTTGTTGTATCTTCCTTTCATAGGATACTATTGTTGTTCCTTGTATTGTTTCCTAAGGTCACATGGCACATAGCTAGTGATTCTACGTTGATTAGAGTACCCATTACTATTTTCAACCTCTATGAAATCCAACCTTTAACTTCCTCTATCCAATTTTTCCAATGGGGAAGTTTGTAGGGGAAGAGGTGGATTAAAAATCAATACAATCCATTTCAAATTTAATTTTCTTAGGAACTCCTTGCAAAGTGAGGCCTTGGACAAGGAAACTTGTAGATTTCTAGGTGAATTGGGTTCCCTTATTTGAATACCATGTGGTAGCAAGTGCCACATCCTTTGGAAATCTTGAGCTGCCTCTTCCCCTAAAATCCTTAAGGTGTTTTCTAAATGAGCTATGGCTGTCCTCTAATTTCCATCCAATATGGGATCCACTTCAGCATTTGAGGTGAGAATATTATGGATGGTTATGATATCTATTGGTTTATGATATTTAGTCCTAACAAAAAGAGGGTTATTTAGCTATTCTTCTTTGTATTTATTCAATTCAACAACTCTTAACTCTTCATGCTAAATCTAAGATGATAGTTCCCTAAGTTGGACATCGCATACAAATGGGTTTCAATTCCATTTATAGGTCTATGGGAAGGCAAGGTTGTATAAATAGAATTCACTCAACCTAGTCCTCATTTATTCATCACCATCTTGAAATATATCCACAAATTCTTTTGGGGTCTCTATATTAAATGCAACATGTTGCGAAAGACTTTGCAATTGAAATTTGTACCACCACTCTCTAAGAAAAAGGTTGTAGAGTTTGGTTTTCTACACACAACTCAACATATCCTCTACCAACTAGGCCATTTTGGTTGTGGATACTTTCATTATATCCACCCTATCAATTTTAGCAACCAAATCCTTCTTGGTTATTTCTAATTCTTCCTTTAGAGTCTTGTTTTCCATTTCCAACATAGTATGACTTCCAACTCTTTCCATTCTCATGATTTGAAACTTTTATTCAAGTGATGGAGTTGTTAATCTATGTCTCCTATACTACCTTGTACCTAATTTCCTTTTCCCATCTTATATTCTGCTATACTTTTCCATTTGAGGGCCTCAAATTTAGTTGATTATAAATCACTTAAAGCAACATGAAATGTGGTGTCTATAGGTTCTTATATATTTTCCTCCTTAGGTGACCATGAAGGGATCCTTTTAGGACTGGGGGAGTCCTCCACATTTACTATGGAAGAGGAGATTGGTGTGATTAGTTTAAGATTTGTTTGGGATCTAATCCTAGCTCTCCTGTAAGACTGCCCACTTTCCCATTGAAATGTGGTTTTCTCCTTAATTTTCAAGGGTTTTCTTAGTGGGGTCCCTAATTTGATTAGGGTGGTTGCCACTTCCTTTTTTGTTTCTTCTACCTTGATTTTATTTTGAGCTTGATTTTTCTTAGATTTTTTTGGTTTTCCTACTTTCTTCTTCCTCCTAATATATCTCTTAGGAATTAATTCTTAAGTAGGTTGTTGAGATTCCAGAAAGGCTTATTGTAAAACCCCATGTTTCAAACCCCCATTTTAAATAATGTATTATTACAATGCTGAGAGGCTAGGGTGCCCAAACAATTATTAAAAGGCCAGTGTGCCCAAGACATGTAATGTTTGCTATAATTATTAATAACAAATACATGGTTGGTTGCTAGATGGACAATGACTAGAGTTATAGGGGGATATGATTCCATAAGAGAGGTGGATTGAGACTATAACTATTTATTCCTATGTTAATTACCCTTTTTTCCTAAGGGAGGGGATTGGTTATGTGAGATTCTTGGGGAAGGCCAAGAGGTTCTTGATTCCCCACGAAGTTACTTAAACCCACCTTTGGTCTAATGGGGGGGTTCGACTGATGGATTGTTCACTGATTTTCTTGTACGTTCATTCATTTCCCTCACGCACTTTCATGCACTCACTCGCCCATTCATTGATCCATACTCACCTATGTCCTAGGTTGGAAAAGGGAACCGAAATGCTAAGATTTAGCCATGAGATAGTTGGTTGTAATGGTTGTATGTTAAATCCAACCATGACATGAGGCCTGCATGTCTAAGATGCATTGGCTCGTGCCCTGTTTTTCTCACAACTTCAAGTCTTGAGAGTTCGAGAATTAAGATTCTCGACCAATTGTGCTAGAGTCCCTAGAAAAAGGAGAAGGACTACCTAAGGGACTGCATGGCAGAGAAGGGTGGAGGTCCATTCTCTTGGGAGGTACAGGCTGGGTAGAAGAGAGCTCGGTACTTGGATTATTGTGGGTGTTGGGAAACCTGTGAGAGCTTGAGAGATGATTGGTTTGGGAAACCAAGTACACTCTGGAACCATCCTTGTAGATTCATAGCCCTGGCTTGGGGGTGACACTGCTGTTGAAATTTGGAGCAGTGGTGTCTATGGTTGGGTAGAACTTTCTTGGTCTTCATCCGGTTGGTGTCACCTTTTTATAAATATAAGTGCTCTCTGTTGTGATGTTATTATATGTGTATGAATGTATTCCGTTGTTTATTTTAATTATCGTTTAAATAAATCTTAGATTATGCATGCTTGCTGGATATTGCTGTGCATGTCGCTAAATATTGTATCTTATGTGTTCTTATTAATTAAAGAGGGTATTGGTAAGAGTACAAAGTCCAAGGGTGGGCTTGAGGGTAGCATACCCTGGCCTGTGGGTGGTTGGTGATGCTACAGTTTGGTAACATAGCTTCTGGTTGAAACACTAGGCCAGTATGGGCTGGGTCTATTGGTCAGAGTCTTGTGGTTGAGATCGAACTCTAACCGCGAAGTTGAAAATATCAGGAAGAATGGCATTACAGAATCTACACAAGAGTCAGATTGTCAGAGATCCATTGTAAGGGGTTCGAAGGATCGTGGTTGTCCCCCTTCGAATTCGAGAGAGATAACCACTGTAGTATCAGGAGATATCCGGGATCGTTGGATCGAAGGAAAGGTGAACAATGGTCGTCTGATGAAAAGGAAGCAAGAGATAAGGTCACAACCATCAGATCCCATTAGAGAGTGAGATCAATGGATAGGAGGCATTGTGGGGAACCAAGTTACATGGGAGATAATTTCCCAAGGTGGTCCTATAATCCAAACCACAATTTCGCCAAGGGGTTACGTGCCGACATCAAGAGAATTGCGGGGTGAAAAGAGGGTTACTCCAAACCATTGATGCATGCCCCTACAAATTAAAAGGCATGTAGTGATGTGACATTTTAGTACTCGAGCGATGAACCTCCAAAGAGAAGAAGTAGTTGGGGACTGTTGATCCATAGGAGGACATGCGTCAATCGATCGTGTGCTTCATTTGAAAGCACTCTAGAAAAGAGCGAGTGAAGAGAAGTTGAGAATTAAATTTCCAAAGCCCAGAGAGCCGAAGTGAATCTCAGTCATCTAATCTAGGAGGACATGCGACATAAATCCTCTCACTTCAGGGAAAAGAGGAGGTTTAAAGTTTATATTTCCAAAATACGAAGACCTAAAGAAATCGTAGCCATCGATCCATGGGAGACACACATCAGTAGATTGCGAGATTCGGATAAAAACATTTCAGAAAAAAGTTGAGGTTTGAGTTTTTCGAAGTTTGAAGGCCCAAAGGAATGGCAGTCATTGATCCTTGCATTGGTAACTTCCAAAGTCTCGAAGTCCATGGTTAATATGGTTCATTTGATAAGGGAGACACATGGCGATAGTTCAATCAGTTCAGGAAATCAGAGTTTGGGAGAATTGGAAGTGTGCCAGTATGGAAAATCTCGAAGTACCGAAGCTCGAAGAGCCGAAGTGATGGTGCATGATGATGTCACCTAGAGGTGATGTGGATCCTAGAATTCTCAAAGTGACATGGCTTGCGAACATCACCTAGGATGACATGGACACATGGGATGTGTTCCACGTGTCAGTAAGTTTTGAGCATATGGAGTATTGAAATTTCAGTTCGAACGTGACACATGTCACCCAACCGATTGGGCCATGTGTCTGCTTCTAGTATTTCGCCATGTGGTGACAGATCATGCAGTCTGGAGACTGGGAACTATAATGGGGAAGGATGTGATAGGTTGCGTTGGGTCAAAAACTCTCAAAGGTTAGAGTACATATCGACCACTGATTCCAGAAGACACATGTCTAAGGATCGTCGACTTTGGGTAAAAGCACTTCGAGAGAATGTGCAAGAGGAAAGTTTGAAACTTATGAAGCCCAGAGAGTTGAAGTGATTCACAACTGTTGATCTGTGGGAGGACACCCGTCGACAGATCATGAAATCCAGGTAAAAGCATTCCAAAAGGAGGCAAGAGAGGAAAGTTCAGACTCCCGACGCACGGAGTCCTGAAGTGGATCTTGATCGTTGATCATGAAAGAGGACGAGGACTGTTGATCCAGTCTTGGATGAAATTTATGAAGTCCCAAAGCTGTGGACAAGTTCTTTTTCAACTAATATCAGGGTCATGGTTGTGGTCATATGCAGATTGCGAGCCGAGGGAAGGAGGGATAAGGGACGAATTGGTGGTCTTGGAGACCGAAAAGTGCTAAGGAAGGATTTAGCCGAAGTTTCTAGTCGTGGTCACCTGGGAAGGTGGTTTGAAGGAAGCACTTGCATAGGATGAAATTTTGTGTCAGCCAAGGATAACATGACACTATTATTTTCAGAGAATGGGGATATGATCTCCATGAAAAAAAAAGACGAAAGAGACCTGTAGCATGGCTTGGAAATTTTGTTTTTCGTATGCATAATTCTAACAAAATGGTCGCTTGCACATTTTGACGAATTAAGGGGTTTAAACACCTCAACTCAGGATATGTATTGAGGAAATGGAAGAAGGTGAGGGATCCTCCAGTCATGATAAGGAGCCCGAAGGCCAGAATACCAGAGTTGGTAATGCAGAGAGAGAGTCCAATGGACACAAGGGAAAAGGAGAGCAGGAAACATTAATAGAACTGGTAAGAAGCCTAAATATTGAAGTGCAAAGCTAAAAAGAAGACAATGAGAGACTGATGAGAGAGAAAAGTTAGATAAATGCTCGAGGGTTATAGAGCTTAAATCAGTTGTAGAGAAAAACGAAGAAGGGATCAAACTCAAGACAAGAAGAAGAAGGTAGGTGCCATGAAATAAGGGATGATCGTGGAAGAGATGGTTATTCTAGAAGTTCTAGCAGAGCTCATGGACACCACCCACCTCCTTACTGAGAAAGAAATTTTTATGCATCGGGTGATCCTATAAGAAACCCAGAGGTGTCTCCTATCAGACACCAAAGAAGGAAACAAGAGGTAGATAGGTTTCAAGGAGAGCTAAGGAAGATCAAGCCACCTTCCTTTGAGGGTGAAAGAGGAAGGGAAGATGATGTTGAAGCATGGCTTCTTGGGCTCAGGAGATATTTTAGTTGCATAACTATTTGTCCAACCTAGAAGCCAGGATTGCCACCTACCATTTACACGAGAAAGCTGCAATGTGGTGGGACCAACTAAAGCAATTGGAGCACATTAATGAAAGTAGGATCACTTGGAATAAGTTCAAGAAGTACTTCCAAAAGGAGTACTTCTCAGAGGATTTCTATGATAAGAAAATGCAGGATTTCTTTGAACTCAGGTTGGGAAGCATGACTATGAAAAAATATGAGAAGAAGTTCTTGGGAGATTTTTAAAGTATGTTAGGTTCATTGTTGATGAGAAAGTGAAAATATAGATATTTCTTAGTGGACTGCCAACCTTTTATAAGGAAAATATCAAGTATGATGAGCCCAAGACCTTGATTGAAGCCATCAGGAAGGATAAATACCTGTATGAGAAAGGCCAGGGAAGATAATCTCTGCAGAAATCTTCGAAGGAAAAGAACAATGCGAAGTCTGATCAGAGGAGAAAAGGATTCAAACCTTCCTTCAACATGAATGAGCCTAATAGAAATAATCAAGACCAGTATGCTAAGGGATATTTCAAGAAGGAAAATTCCTTGGGAAAAAGGGGAATAACACCAATCCAATGCTAGGGATGCAAGGAAGATCACCTGTACAAGTATTTGCCCAAACAGAAAGGACACAGTGAAGACTATGCACAACATCCAAGAGGCTACAACAGTCAAAGATATGAGAAGAATCTATGAATCTTTAAATGATCGACAAGTAGAGTACCAGTCCAATATGAATGAGGTGGAAGGTAAGATCATAAATCAACTGGTTTCTATTTTGATTGATTCAGGAGCAAGTCATTGCTACATTGATCCTAAGATAGTGGATAGATTATATTTGGAGAAAAGTAAACTTGGAAAAGAAAGTTTGGTTCAGTTAGCCACTGGAACCAAAATAAGAATCCATGATATGGTCAGAAGTTGCTCCATAAGTCTTAATGGCATGAATACTAGTATGGATCTAAATATCATATCATTGGGGTCTTATGATATTCTGATTGGAATGGATTGGTTGGACAAGCATCATGTTGTCCTAGATTGTCATAAAAATACATTTACATGTCTTGATGGAAATGGAAAACTGAGCAATGTGAAAGGAGTTCCAAGACCCATCTCTATAAGGGATATTTCAGCCTTACAACTAAAAATATGTTTTAGGAAAGGATTTCAATTTTATGTAGCTCATGTGGAAGATCCAGATAATACAAAAGGGCCAAGCCTCGAATATTTCTCCGTACTGCAGGAATTTGAATATGTATTCCAAGAAATACCAGTATTGCCACCAAGAAGGGAGATAGATTTCTCAATTGATTTAGTGCCAGAAGCTGCCCCAGTGTCAGAAAAACCTTACAGAATGAGCACACCAGAGTTAAAAGAACTACAAATGCGGTTGGAGGAATTGTTGAAGAAAGGGTACATACGTCCAAGTGTTTCACCTTGGGGAGAACCAGTACTTTTTGTCAAAAAGAAGGATGGAACCTTGAGGTTGTTTATTGACTTCCGACAGCTAAAAAAGTACATTATAACAAACAATTATCCTCTACACCGAATGGATGAACTCTTTGATCAGCTAAGAGGAGAAAAGATATTCTCAAAGATTGACCTGAGGAAAGGATACCATCATGTAAGAATCAAGGAAAAATACATTCATAAGATATCCTTTAGGACCGGTTTTGGGCATTATGAATTTGTAGTGGTGCCATTTGGATTGACCAATGCACTAGCCGTCTTGATGTTCTTAATGAACGGAATATTCAGAAATTATTTGGATAAGTTTGTCATAGTATTCCTGGATGGCATACTTATCTATTCTAAGTATGAAGAGGAGCATGAACATCACTTAAGATTGGTGTTGCAAGTACTGAGAGAACATCAGTTGTATGCTAACTTGAGTAAGTGCTCTTTTTATCAAAAGAAGATCCATTACATGGGACACATTATTTCTGAGTAGGGAATAGAAGTAGATCCAGAGAAGATTGAAGCCATTAGAGGATGGCCAACACCCAAAAATGTGTCAGACATTAGATATTTTATGGGATTAACTGGCTACTATAGAAGGTTCATAGTAGAGTTATCTAACATTTCTCATCCCATCACTTCTTTGCAAAATAAGGGAATTAAATTTGAATGGACACTCAAGTGTGAAAATAATTTTAATATGTTGAAGGAATTACTTACTAGTGCACCTGTGTTAAATATTGTTGACCCAAATGAAATTTGTGTGGTATGTATAGACACATGTAAGGAAGGACTTGTGGGAGTCCTCATGCAAAATGGACATGTCATTGGATATGAGTCCATAAAGCTTAAGGAACATGAGAGGAACTATGCCACGCATGACTTGGAACTTGCTGCCATTGTTTAGGCCTTGAGGATGTGGAGGCATTATCTCATGGGGAAGAAATTCGAATTAAGGATAGACCACATTGGCTGAAGTATATTTTTGAACAACCAACATTGAATGGTAGGAAAACAAGATGGATGGAATTTTTAAGTGAATATGACTTCGATATCAATCGTATCAAGGGAAAGGAGAATAAACTTGTCAAAGCACTTAGTATAAGAGAGCATACCATGCATGCTACTTCTATCATTATGCATCAGTCAGTCTTGAAGAGAAAAAATTTAGATGGTCTTGTTATAGACCAACATTACCTACAGGTAAAGGAAAACTTATAGCAAGGAAATGTACAAAAAAAAATAAAGGAGTATGAGATAAAGTAAGACAGATTACTCATGCATAAAAATAGAATCTATGTTTCTAGTTCTAGAGAACTGAGGAATTTGGTACTAAAGCAAATGCATGATGTTCCTTATGTTGGACATCCCGGTTACCAGAAAATAATTATAGCAGTAAGAATCCAGTTCTTTTGGCCGGGAATGAAGAAGGATGTTTCTGATTACATCACTCGATGTATGGAATGTCAGAAGGTGAAGGCTGAGCATAGGCGCCCAATAGGTTTGCTACAGCCATTGCCAATCCCATAGAAGAAATGGGAAGTGATCACCATGGAATTCATTACAGGATTACATAGAACGAATAAGTAACATGACTAAATCATGGTGGTGGTTGACAAATTAACAAAGGATGCTCATTTTGTGCCTGTGAAGACAACAAATATAGTGACTAATATTGTAGAAATTTTCATGAAGGAAATTGCTAGGTTGCATGGGATACCTAGGACAATTGTCTCGGACAGAGATACAAAGTTTACCTCCAATTTATGGAAGGGATTGTTTAAAGTATTTGGCACAAATCTAAGCTTTAGCACAACATATCATTCCCATACATATGGGAAAACAGAGAGGGTTAATCAAATATTTGAAGACATGCTGAGAATGCATGTGATGGATAAGCCATCTAAGTGGGAAGATTAGTTACACTTGGTTAAGTTTCCATATAATAATGGGTATCAAGATTCATTTAGAATGATCCCATTTGAAGCCTTGTATGGTAGGAAATGCGATACTCCAGTAAGATGGGACAACCCAACAAATAGAGTGGTACTTGGGCTAGAGTTGCTCAGGGAAATGGAAGACCATGTGGTTAAGATCAAGAATAATTTGAAGGAAGTTTAGGATAGACAGAAAGTTTATGCAGAGAAGAACAAGACAGGTAGAGAATTTAAAGTAGGGGAGCATGTACTTTTGAAAGTGAAGCCCAAGAAAATCTCATTGAAATTGGGTAGTTGTACAAAGCTGGCAACCAGATTATCTGGTCCATTTGAAATATTGGACAGAATAGGGCCAGTTGCATACATGCTTGTATTTCCTACTCCCATGAATGTGCATAATGTATTTCATGTGTCTTTACTAAATAAATATGTACATGACCCCAACCATGTTATTGATTGGCATCTGATTCAAGTAGAAACAAAGGGAGAATTTCAGGTTCATCCAGTGTGGGTATTCGATAGAAAGGTCAAAATGCTCTGGAATCAAGTTATAGAGATGGTAAAAGTTCAATTGACCTGCTACAATCCTGAAGATGCTACCTGAGAGCATGAAAATGCCATGCAGGAAGAGTACCCACATATTGTTGAATAAATTTGAGATTTTGATCTCTATTTTGTATATGCACTGAGGACAGTGCCAAGATAAGGGGGAGGGGATGTAACACCCTAGATTTCAAACCCCCATTTCAAATAATTTATTCTTACAATGTTGAGAGGTGAGGGTGCCCAAACAATTATTAAAAGGCCAGTGTTCCCAAGACATAAAATGTTTTCTATCATTATTAATAATAAATACCTGGCTAGCTACTAGACGAACAAGGACTAGATTTATAGAGGGCTATGATTCCACAAGAGAGGGGGCTTGAGGGGCTAAGTGTTTATTCCTATGTTAATTACCCCTTTTTCCTAAGGGAGGGAATTAGTTACGTGATCTTCTTGGGGAAGGCCAGGAGATTCTTGATTCCCCACGAAGTTACTTAAACTCTCCTTTGGTCTTATGGGGGGGTTCGACTGATGTATTGTTCGTTGATTTTCATGTACGTTCATTCATTTCCCTCACGCGGTTTCATGAACTCACTCACCCATTCATTGATCCATCCTTACCTTCGTCCTGGCTTGGAAAAGGGAACCAAACTGTTGATAATTAGCCATGGGATAGTTGGTTGTAATTGTCGTTGGTGCAATCTAGCCATGACCTGGGGCCTGCATGTCTGAGATGTGTTGGCCTATGCCCTGTTTTTCTCACAACTACAATTCCTGAGATTTCCAGCATTGAGATTCTGGACCAGCAGTGTCGGAGGTCCTGGAAAAAGGAGAATGACTGCCTGAGGGACTGCGTGGCAGAGAAGGGTGGAGGTCCATTCTCTTGGGCGGTATAGGCTGGGTAGAAGAGAGCTGGGTACTTGGATTATTGTGGGTGATGGGAAACCTGTGAGAGCTTGAGAGATGACTAGTTTTGGAACACAAGTACACTCTAGAGCCCTCCTTGTGGATTCATAGCCCTGGCTCGGGGGTGACACCACTGCTGAGATTTGGAGTAGTGGTGTCTATGGTTGGGTGGAGCATCCTTGGTCTACAACCAATTGGTGTCTCCTTTTTATAAAGATAAGTTCTCTCTGTTGTGATGTTATTATCTATGTATGAATGTATTCCGTTGTGTATTTTAATTATCATTTAACTAAATCTGATATTATGCATGCTTGTTGGATATTGTTGTGCATGTCATGAAATATTGTATCTTATGTGTTCTTATTAATTAAAGAAGGTATTGGTAAGAGTACAAAGCCCAAGGGTGGGCTTGAGGGTAGCATACCCTGACCTGTGGGTGGCTGGGGATGTTACAACTATATTTCCATGTTCATAAAGTCATCCTAGGATACCCTGACACTTTACCATTCTAAGGAAGAAAAAACTATCATTTTGATTAGGCCATGATGTTCCAGGGCTTCAATCTTTCCTCTCTTTACCTATGTACTCATATCCCTTAGGGACTATAGGTGAAAATATGTGATACTTAAATTTTCTTCAGGATTTTGGTGAAATAAGTGTCTTAGCTGCAGGGATGATTTTAAGGATGGAAATTTATTTTTAAATGTAGAAACCTTGGCGAATCTTAGTAATCCTTCATATGCCAACTATAAATTTTTGGCTATATTTTTGTAAAAATATTCAAATTTCTAAGGATTTTATATAGTCTATATGATTTTTTGGCGATTTTTAGGGTAAAATAATCGTATCCTATAGAATTTGGGCAATCATTTTTAGAATAGAAAATAATTTTTTGGGAAAAACCATGGAAAATTAGCCCATGAGAGAAATTTATCCCCTAAAATCATTTGAAGTGATCTGGTGAAACAAATTGAAGTGATCTGCATAGACCACACTTGATCTTCCCTCACAATTAATGTATTTAATCAAATGATATGCCACCATAGGCCATGGCTCTGTTAATATTTCCCTCTTCACCTCATTATTGTTCTCCACATGCTCCTCATAGATTAGGAAGAATAGTTCGTAGCATATATGGCTTCCTGTATCTCCTCTATATCCCATGGCAAGCCCATAGGAAATCCTAAAATGCTTCTTATGTTGAGCTCATTGACATGCAGCTCCAAACCTCTAAATATTGTCACATATTCTTAGTCCCTAATGTAATCAAGGTTAAGGGGAAAATCCAAGTATATCTCATCATCATACCCCTTGAGTCTATTAAGATATACAAGTTAGATGGTTTCTTGAAATATTTCCACCGTCTCAGGATTACAATAAACCTTGGAGGTGTCAGTTGTATCCCTCCTATTAAATCCCCCTCGCATGGTTCAATTATGTATCTTAGAGAAATTTTGAATGGTGAAAGGTTTGGCTCCTTTTTTCTGTTGTAATGAGAAGAGAAATAGAGGGAAGGTTATAGGATGATCTACTATAGGTGAAATTTGTAACTTTCCAATCACAGCTTGGGCTAGGTTATATTTTTTCAGAAATAATTAAGTCCAAAAAAATGGGTGCCTGAGATGACCTTCCTGTAGCAAGGAAGGACACACATATCTAGAGGGTAAACCACAAAAAAATGTATATAGAGTAAACAATGATTCCAAAGATATTGGGAGTAGAGGGTTTGAACAATCTTGGAAAAAAACTTTCCCTGAGCTTGTAAATTTCAATATTGACATAGGAACAAAGGGTATCTTGGTTTATTAATGAGATAGTAAGAAGAGAAATGGAAAGAACAAGTTGAGAGAAGAGGTGGTGTGGTCAAATTTAGGAATGTCACCTTCCATCAAGGTAGTATCATGTAAGTTGTAAAAGAGTAGGATATGCTTTCATTGTTTCTCTCTTTTTAAAATTTGTCACATAACTAACATTTTTGGACTTTATGACCCTATAGCAGAACACCATTTAACATTTATCAAGCTAGATTATACACCATAGATAATTCAAGTATTATTTTACAAACCTCACTTGTAGATACCAATGGTGGCTTATACAACTTGTTTAGATGTTGAGGCTTAAATTCTATAGCATCCCACTGCTCCAATGATGGAAAACTAACCTATGTAGCTCTACTTCACCACTCTATGCTTTTGAGATTTGTTAACCAATTGTATGAGCTAGTGTGAGTGCTCTCATGCATGGGAGAGATTTTGGAGATATGGAAGTGATTGCTAAAGGTGACACTCTTTTAAATTTTAGTTTTAAAAATCAATGTAGTGTGACATCCACCATCATTGTCACCTTTTGCAATCATTCACTTCCCAGTGACCTGTTTTTGTCTTTTTGTTTAATATCATTACCAATGATACCATCTTGGCTTATCATTGATTTATCTCAACAAACTAAGGTGTCTCTCCTCCCCCACATGTGGATTTGAGGCACAACTCATCTAATGTTTGGGTTTTGATGGTTATTTTAACCATGATCATATAGGTTTAGTTTACAACTAAATAATGAGTAATACAGATTGGTGAAAAGAGTGTGTACCCGATATTATGTGGCTAGATGAACTGGTTTTGTGTTGTATATGTCTAATCATGAGGTTGAGGAGTCATATTTTTCCTTTTTTTTTTGAAATTTCAATGTTGGATGGATTCCTGTAGGATGTTGTTGGTTGTAGGGGATATTGTATATGATTGATTTGTGTGCTGGAGAGCTTGTTTTGAGTCAAGAGTTGCATGAAAGGTTGAATATGAGCTTTTAGGCCTTCTTCAACTATTGAAAATTTGATATATTCAAAACTATGATGGGATAGGAGTTTCCTATAACTCTCTATAAACAATCCTTCTATTGACTGTGTTTATCAACAATCCTATAGCACCATGTAGCGGATTACAAAGTTGCTTCATGTAAGATTTTAAAGTTGGAAATTGAATGGATTTAATGATGTAGTATGATGTGGAATAAATGGAATGAACTTTTATATGATATGGAGTGATTATTCTAGATGGATGGAGTGGATGGTAAAATATATAGGAATTTTAGGGTTTGTGGGATGGTAAGTTTTAGAAATGGTGTGATGGAGAAAAAAATGGTGATGTGAATGAGGATGATATTTTTGGAAGATTGGTTGTTGTCATTGATGTCAACCCTAGTCATTGGTTTTGGACCCCAACATTGATTAAGGTATTTGGACATGAATGACAATGCACATGCAGATACAACACCCATGGATAGATAATATATATCATGTTGTTTCCAATGGTAGGTGTCATGTCACATGGATCCTCATGGTTGAGGAGAAATGAATTTTTGAATATGACAAAGTCAATTGAAGAAGGAAGTATAGGTTGGCCCTGAAGATAATTAAATAAAAGATACAAAATAAGAAAGTGTCAGGTCGGCCCTAATGTTAAAAGGAAGTGACATAAAGGGTATAAATACATATCATTATACATTCATTTTATACACACAAGTTTGTTAATTAACAAGGAGATATAAGTTGAATTTCAGAGGAAATTTCAAGTAAAGAAGGTTGGATTTTAAGCGAGGATGAAGTATTTTGGTGATGTGTTCTAAGATCTTTATTCACTACAATTTTGGTGATATACTCTGTGGAAGATAGGGTGTTTGACTAGTCATGAAGCTAGTCATAAGCAAGTGTTCTGGGTAAAAAATCATAATGTATTCATAGAGAATCCAAATGAAGTGAGACCAATTGGATTGGAAAGAGTACAGGATTTAGTTTCCTTTGCAAAAATTTAGAATATAATGTTAAAAATTGAGTGCGGGACATGTTATACAAGTTCTCTCTCTTGAATAAACCAGAATTGAATAAGGTCTACCATTTTCTCTATAACTCCTTTCTTGGGTGGATTCAAGGAGTGAAACTTGGAGGAGTTTCAGAGAATACATTGAGTAATATTATCTACAGGATCATAGTATTCCAAGAATTGAAGAATTGAAGAATTTTAAGAAGTCTCAGGAAGCATTGTTAGGTTCTATGTGATGGTTGGTTGATGGTGATAATTTAATGTAAAGTTTTATTATCATATATTACTAGGTGGAAGGAAGGGGAAAGGATGGAGAGGTCAACCCTCTCTTGATATTGGATGATTGTATCTTCCTTTTGGAGGTTTATCCCTCCCTTTATATTTGGAAGATGTAGCTACCTTTGGAATTCATTACTTCCCTTGAACAATAACTATTGATTATTTCTCATATATTGTGCATGGTGTATTGTGGTGTACTGGTGTAACTCTTATACTATTGTTCATTTCTCATTGGATATAATTGAACATTTTAAGTATAAGTAGATTTTTTTTTAAAATTGTTCTTGATACTAATTCACCCCCTTCTTAGTATCAACAATTGGTATCAGAGCAGGTTTCCTTTAGAACAATTTAACCACTGTGTTATCACTAAAATTTTGTACACAAATGGTTACAAGAATCCAAAATCTTCAAAACACCCATTAGTTCATCCATGGCCCAAAAAATTCATTTCCAAAGGGCACAAAACTATACAACTAGTTAAAAAATCAGCATGTGCTAAGGATACAAAGGCAGCGCGTGCATGTGCAATAATTGAATAACGTCGGAAAATAGCATATGCCCCCGATGCGTGACTGTGGATGCAAAAATCCACGTACACCTCAGAACAACGCATTTATGATTTTGGTCATCCTTCCACCAACTTCTGGTTCATCTCCCAAGTCAATTTGACAACCAAATCTGAGCTGAATCTGAGTGGGGGGCTGGTCAAAGACCTAAGGGTGCCCTAAAGAGCCCCTTGTTCACACTAAAGACTAGTTGAATAATGCCTTAAAGATTTTCTATAAAAAGAGGCCATGGGTGCACTATATTTTCAAGGAATTCATTTGTATTGCTATGTTGCCTATATTCTCTTGGAGAAGCCTCTTTTCTCACCAAGAGCATACAAGAACCATTTCATTTATCCATTCACATCACCTCTTGAGTGAATGGGCTTTGGATTTCTTCACCATTTCCTTTTAGTTTCCTACTTGTAAGAAGAGCTCAATCATTGGGGGTTCAAGATCCCTCCCTTGGAGGAAGAGGGGACCCATAGTCTCCCTTTCTCTTTGGTTTTTCTCACTAATACAACTTATCCATTGGTGGCATGCATGTTGTTTAATTTTTCTTTCTATTTCCCTTATGCACTCTAGTTTAGTTTCTTGTATTTTTATTAGCATTATTTATTTGTTTATTTCTTATGCTTGATGTTTCTAACTCTTGCATTCATTGTTGTCTTGTCTAGCTAACCCAATTGGACTTGTAAGCGTCCTTATTTTGCTCATTTAGGTGATGAAAGGGACACAATAGATTGACGAATTCGCTTGGGATTGGTATCAATTCCCCCCCCCNTTTGGATTGTTTGAGTACATCATTTTGGTTTGTTTAACTTGCAGGAACCATAACCGGCCTAGGCCTACCTGCAAGAAGCTAAATTCAGAGTTGAGTTGAGAGAATTTCATCTGAAATTTCTTTCACGACCGTGTAATAGAAAGTGTGTGGGTTTTTTAACCCACAGTCATGTCTTTCGATAACGTGCACCAAACCCACTATGTTTCTCAACGCATTCTGCGTGATGCACCAAAAATTCATTTTTAATTTGCACATTAGCGCCCAATGCGCCTCTATCTACTCTGCGACCAACACATCTGTCCAAAAAATTATACACTGTAAGGGTTTTTGTGATCCGTTGGAGGCCCATAACTTTCTTAATTTTCATTCTATGCAGATTGTAATATGCACCACACTTAGATTCCCTCTCCACATGAAGGGTGAGTCAAAACATAGGCACTTAGGAGGTTAAAATACATATTTTTCCCCTCTTCTTGCTCTCATTTTTCCACATGGATGACTTGCTTTGATTGTAAAAAATTAAGTTGGAATCATTCAAATATCACATATATAACTACTTGCATTGGGACCAGAAATTGAACATCAATCTTTGAGTATGCTCTTCTCTCGCACCATAAAGTGATCTTGAGAATCATAAAAAAATGATTGAGGGGAAATTTCATCTCCCTTAAAGACAAAATCTTTAGGAGAGGACAACAACCCCATCGAGACTCTCTTAGTTTTCTTTTCAAACACATCTTAAATTTGTAAGGGCCCATACATGCCCACATGCTACAAAGATAGGACAGTTTTTGAATTTACTTTCTTAGACTACATCACTAGGGAAGTTTAAAGGTTTTGTAATGGGCCCATACATGCCCACATGTCCACAATCTAGGATAGTTTTTGAAGATTTCTTATATTAAATCACACTAGGGAGTTAAAGGATTGGTAAGGACCCATATATCCACATTCTAGTTCTCTAGGGACTTTAAAATTTCACAAGGTTGTACCAGTGACATTTAGTAAATTAGGTAATCAAGACTTGTAAGGACCACATGAAGTCCACATGCAACAAGGTGACACCTAACTTATTAAAAATTTGGTACACTTTCACTTGTTCACACACAAAGTCACCCCTCACTCATATAGTTTTCATCTCAAAATGTGGAGGTTGAAGTAAGTGTCCTCCAAAGGGATTCTGAAACGCCCCACCCTTTTCCTGACGAAACTATCCACTCCCACTTAATTTCAATGATATTGGTTCACACCCCCAATCTCTCAAACAACCACATCTAAAAAATTTCTAAAAAATCACTAAGTTTTCCTCCACAGGGGGTGCCAAAATAATTTTTTTAGTCTAGGTAGGATATCGAGGATAAGCATCCAAATAACTCCCCGTTATCTGGTTCTCACATCTTCAAACAATAGAAGTTGTCAAATAGGGAACTTTAAATCCTCCAAGTCAAGTGTTGCTACACCATAAGGCAAGGAGATACCTGTGAAGGGTTGAAGGCCGAGGTTTGGTTGTTTTGTGCGTCCCCCCTTGAGGCACCCACCTCTTGGATTGGATCTAGCCCGTAACCCATTTCTTAGGCCGAAAATCTAAATGTTGCACTTTGACCGACGTACCTAGTGACCAAATTTTAGGACATCTACCCAGGTGGAAATTATGGGATGCAATTGCACCTTGATCAGATTTTGTGTGGCTATTGGGAAATATCACTAGCTCTTTTAGGATATGCACCCTCCACCCCTCATTATAACTGATTACTTCATCCTGCATTAGTTTATCTTTTAGTGGCTTCATACACCACTATGGAGTGCTATTGGAAGGTCCAATGCTATTTGAGAGGAAGTACGTTATGTATTTTAGGACACAAGAATTTGTTTTCTTTGTTCTCCCACATGGACAAAAACCACCTGCCCACATGTATGCTTCTTTATCAATTGATTTATGTATGATTCTCTTGTGATTACATACGAATGTGAGATATATTTTGAAGGTCCAAAAATCATAAACAAATACTCTTGTTCATTTATTGCTCTCATCACCATCTGCACACATCCACTTTGCTAGTCGAACATCATAGGGGACCCACATAATCCCCGTCATTCCATACACTTGCTAAATCTCCCTCCCATTCTAGGGGGAGTTCCTAGTCTTGCCAACTCATTGACTCCACCTTCTCACACTCCTGTGAGTGCTACTGTCTTGAGATCTACTTTGCTCGGATCCACTTTACTTGGGTCCACTTCCCAAGGTCAAACATCCACCCAATTTCCTTTACAAGGAAGTGGGGGACACACTTCTTCCCCAGGAGGAACTGCAACCCTACCTAGCCCCCCTCATGGGTTAGAGACACACAACACTCACACCATGAATGGAACGAACCCTCTTCAGGGGTCAAGAACACAAAACATTTGCACAATGATGGAAATTAATCCTCCACCATAATCCCAGATGCCATACTTGGCTTCCCTCAACATACCGGATCTGACTAAGATCACCAATGATCCTATATTGCACAACCCCACATGGCCCACAATGCCTACCAAACTCCCTTCAAACATTCCCAAGTTTGAAGGAAAAGTGGGAGACGACCCGACCAACCATATTATGACCCTCCACTTATGGTGTTCTTCAAACAACATCATGGATGACTTCATCTGCTTAAGATTATTTCAATGCACAGTTACTAGCCCATCAGCCAAGTGGTATGTAGAAGAAAAATCAAGGTCCCATGTGACCTTTGAGTCTTTGACCAAAGAATTTTTTACCTTCTTTCAACTATCAATCCATCATGAAAATGGCATCAAACTACTCTCAGAGTTTAAACAAACCTCTTCTACACACATCGCTGACCAAATTCACGAATGGAGTTGGTGACGTAGTCTATGTAAAACAGAAGCCACCAAGCAATGATTCCTTAATTGGTTTCTCAAATCACTTGTTTCCCTTCTTTCCAAGGATGTGTTCGCCACCTTCCCCTAGTATGAAGAAGAATCTATCAGAAATTATCAAAAGTTTGAGATCATTTATTCACAGTTAGGATACTTATATATGGTACTACCTGACACCCCGAGACCCATGCCATCTGACCAGGACAAACCCGGGATGTCTCACTCTGTGGATGGATTGATTGGTACCACTGCACACCAAAATCCACACCTCCAACAAAAACCTATGTATGGAACACCTCAATATCCTCCAATATATGGAGGAACCCCTTATTATCCTCCTCCCCCTTATTAACAACCATATCTTGTTTCCATCCCTCCACCAATAAGTGGACCCCCCCCCCAACACCCCCAGTACGCCCACTAGCCCAACTAAGTTCTGGTACCCCCTCTACATCTCCTTACACCCTAAGAACTAATGAAATCACCACACCTTCCTATGTACCTTACAGATCATTACCCCAAAATAATCTTTACTTTCCATTTCTTGGCCCTCCATAGCCCATGGCTCCACCACCAAGACACCTCCACGCTAGGGTTAATTTTGTTCAGCCCTCTCCTGTTCAACAATATCAAAATTTTGAACAACTGAATATGGCAACTCTGACCCATCAGTAAAATAATGCCAAAAAGAAAGGGAAAAAATGAAACAATAATAACCCAAGACCAGGAGGGAACCAAAACCACCCCCAAGTGAACCAATCAACCAGGGAAAACCAGAATCAGGGGAACTAGAACCCCCAAGGGGGAAATAACAACAAACGCCAAGGGGAGAATAAAAGCACTATTTGGAAAAAAATCCCTTGTTCCCTTTGTGGTGAGTATGTCCATTATACCCACCATTTCCCTCAAATTGTTTACTTTAAATGGATGAAAGAATCTAGAAATGGACCACATCCCCCAGTACCGCCTGCTCCCTAGAGGGCTCCACAAAAATATTTGCAACAACCCCCCCCAGTTATGTTACAAAACCCCATACCACACCAAGGGGTAATGAACACCCAACAAGATATGCATCCGACCCCACCACATATGGGACAGTATGCAAACCTAGGCACTCATATAGATCACACTATCCTCCTCACTAGTGAGGAAGAATTCCTTCTACAAATGCGCAATTGTCAATAGAGCGCACCCCATGACTCCGCTCCCACTACCTCGAAAGAATCTCCAGTCACAATTGGCCCACCTCTGATGACTCCTTGCCCTAATACTGAACCACCCCTTTGTATTCCTTGAATCCCACTACAAAGGAATGTCAACAACCCTCAAGCTAGGGCGACACACAATTACAGTCTGCTCGATGACTTGGCACAATATCCTACTGCCATGTCAATTTTAGAAGTCCTTCAAACCTATTCTACCCAATGGAAGTCTTTATTTTCTGCCTTGGGGGCAGTCGACCTTGTTGATACTTGCCTTATCACCTTTGATCTTGATAGTGGGGAATCTCGTCTCCCTGCTCTGGTCACTTTCCAAATACCGATTAAAATACGAAACATCATTATTCATTGTTGCATCATTGATGAAGGTGCATCCACATGCATCATGTCCAAAACCGTATGGAAAAAACTGGGTTCCCCCGATCTCATACCATCATCCATCACTTTGAGATCTTATGATGGAAGACCATCCTCTCCTAAAGGGATCTTTCAAAATGTCCTCGTTGAACTCAGGGGAAAAACTATCCTCATTGACAATGAAGTTATTGATGCTCTGCTCGATTACACCATCTTGTTTGGGTGTAGCTACATGTATGCGATGAAGTTTGTAGCCTCTTCTGTGTTTCGTACAATGATGTTCCCCCACAATGGGAATATTGTCATTATTGACCAAGTGTCACATTACGAGCGTAGCTATTCCTCCAACATCAATAATATCCTACCCTTTGTTCACACTAATACTAAGGCTTACCCACTCATCGAAATGGGTCCCAGAATTTTCAAAGACCCATCCTTGCTAGGGACATACCATGGAGCACCTATGCTCATACATCCCTCAGCACAAGTATGTGTCATCTCATCCAATGGAACAATAACTAGAGATACCCTTCCTCCCATAGAGGCTTCATTACTATCTGATGTCCCACTATTCAAAAAGATCCTTCCTCAAGTATCCCTTGAGAACCCTCCAGCTACCCTTGTTCCTGAATACACACTCCCCTAGGGATGCATTCTGGTTTGGGAGACAGTCCCCCAAGCCATCACTAAAATCCCCTTCTTTTACCCCCCACCGAGTGTACAATATTTCCAGGTAGTTGCAATACTTACCCTTCCTGATATGGTACTCGCAATTCTAGTATGGTATCTACATCCACCTAAGATGGTCCCTCAACCAACCCTTCCTCCCCAAACAAAAGGAATCCTGATGTAGATTCCCATACTTACTCCCACCGAACCACCCACAACCCCACTCACTAACACCACTGCTACAACTGGGGGCAAATGGAAGAATAAAGAGCTTGTTTCTCCACTTCCACCATGAGTTCAACCTCCTTGTGAACTATGCGAGAAATATGGACACCCCACCAATAAATGCCCATCTCTCCCCAAGCTACACAATTTAATCCAACCATCTTGAGAAACGACACTGCCCATCGCTTCATCTAGTTCACCTAATGCTACCATTACACCCTCTACATGAGGCAAATTCCTGCAGACCAAATTTGCATGTGCCATTTGTTCATAATATGACCATTACACCCACCATTTCCCTACACTACCTCACTTCCAGAAAATGCTATTAGCCGTACGCCAGAATTTTCAACAAGAACCCTTCCCATCTGCATCATCTCACACACATGTCACTGAAATCCACTATGTCTTGACCTCTATCAATGAATGGATGAGATGTTTTTTCTCTCTCTGTGAATCACTAGACCATTTCACCTACTAGTGTCCCATGATTATTGAATACAAGCATCACCAAATGGACCTTATTCAAAATCCTACTCCCCCTCCCACTACCATTAGAACCAGTCATTACACCGACTCCATCACCTGATGTTGTTCATATATTCTCCCCTAAAACTGGGGCACTCTCGACTCCCCCATGGTTCCTGGATAGTTTATATGAGGATTTTCCCCCAAGTCCCCCTAATTCTCCAGTTCATTTCCCCACGAAAATGTTACACCTGACTACCATTTTCAACCCATAGTATCTTGATATTTGGTTTATGTCAAGCGAACTTGTGCAACCCCCTTGCGTCATTCCCCTACCTCTTCACCAGAAGATAACCACATGATCATATTCACCAAATTTATTCCCCTAGATCCACTATATTCCCACCAGTTTCACTGTGACGAAGACATCCTCAAGGAATTAACTTCCTGCAATTTCCCATGGGATCCACTCCATCACAAAGCACTCTTTCTTTCACAAGAAGCCTTTGCGACTCCCAAGCATTTCCCCATATACGTAATCAAAACCAAATATTTTCTCCCCTTAGGGCATATATATTGGTTCAATAGCCCTATCCGTGCCCCCGATGCTTTTGAAGAAGGCAATATGGAACAAATTTCCCCCATCGTCAATTTTTATATTTCCATCAATCCTGGCATCATAGAAGAAATCACCATCAGCATCACATGCTCTCCTAAATAACTCAGCTCTTAAAAATCTCTCTTCCATTAATACTGGGGCATTTTTTCCTGGTCATACACAGAGATTCCCAACCTTGATTCCTCTATTTTCGAACATCGTATAGACACATGGCTTGATATCACACCTGTACGACAAAAGCAATGTCCATTATACCCATCCAAAGAGACAACCATCAAAGTTGATATTGACAAATTACACACTGCAGGGTTTATATACCCCATAGCATATACGTCATGGGTCTCCAACCTCGTCCTCATTAACAAAAAATAGGGAACTATCCACGTCTATACGAACTTTCACGATCTCAATCACACTTGTCCCAAAGACAATTTTCCAATGCCCTTTATCGACCAAATTATCTATGATTGTGCTGGCCACGAAGCTTTTTCCTTCATGGACAGTTTCTCTGGATACAACCAAATTCAGATCCACCCAGCCGATCAATACAAAACCGCATTCACTACCCCTTGGGGTACTTTTTCATATCGTGTCATGCCTTTTGGCCTCAATAATGATGGACCAACTTTTCAACACGCCATGACATACATTTTTCATGATATGGTTCAAATCATTCTCACCTACTTGGATGATCTCACCGCTCGATCCAAGAAACGCACTCAACACCTCGATGACTTATGCATTGTATTTCATAGGTGTCATCAGTACAATATCCTCTTGAATCCCCTAAAGTGCGTATTCTGTGTCACAGCTAGATTCCTATTTGGGTTCATTGTGTCCCAACATGGCATCAAAATAGACCCCCTCAAGTTCCAATCCATCACAGAAATCCCCCCCCATCTCAGAATTTACGCTAGCTGCAAATTTTACAAGGAAAAGCTAACTTTTACGTCGCTTTGTCCCCGATTACGCCACTCGGGCACATGGTTTCCTTCACCTCTTACGTTATGATATCCCATTCCAATGGGATGAACATGCCCAAAATTCTTTTGATGATCTAAAAGCGGCCCTCTCCAATGCCCCATTGATTAGTCCACTCGACTATGTCTGTGACTATATCCTCTACTTATAGGCCTCAAGCGTCTCTGTTGCAGGAGTTCTCATCCAATTAGGGGATGACGACCAGGAGCATGTTATCTATTATGTTAGTAAAAGCCTTTCAGGGCCACCCTTGAAATACAATCAAGAAGAGAAACTCACCCTTGTAGTTGTCCTCGCAGTCCAGAAACCCCACCATTACATCCTACTTCAAACTACCAAGGTCGTAGCCGATTTCAACCCAATGCAGTACTTGTTCATTCGTCGAAAAATTAATGGCAAATTTTCCCAATGGATCTTCATCCTTCATGAGTACAACCTCGAATTTTCAACACCTAAGAGCAAGAAATCCCTCGTACTTGCCGAACTCATTACGACATTTCCTTCCGATACTACTAGTACTCCCATCAATACTAAATTCACCGACGAACATCTCTTTTACATCCCCTTGGATTATCCTTGGTACATCGATCTCCTCATCTACCTCCGAACATAGAAGTTAGAAAACCACCTCTCTCGGGGCGATCATCGACGTATTCACCACCGAGCCCCTCGCTACCTCCTTATCAATGATATCTTATATTGGCAAGGGGTTGACACCATACTTCATCGATGTTTGACCATTGACGAAGTCGATAGAGTCTTGAATGACTGTCACAGTGGCACATGTGGTGGCCACCTCTCAGGGATGTCCACTTCCTAAAAAATCATTTGAGTAGGCTATTTTTGGCCCACATTGTTTCACGGCTCCATCCACACTATGAAGCGATGTGACAAATGTCATTTGTATGCCAACAAAGGGAGAGCACCACCTTCTCTTCTTCACCCAGTCATTACTGCCGGCCCCTTTTGCAAATGGGGCATAGGCTTCATGACTTGCAACCCTCCATCTAGTAATGGACACAAATACATCATCATGGCAGTTGATTATTTCACCAAATGGGCTAAAGCCATGCCCACCTTCAACAACACCGATGACACTGTCGTGTGTTTTTTCTTCAACCACGTCATCTCCCACTTTGGAGTTCCCCTACAACTAGTCTTTGATCATGGGAAACACTTCAAGAATGAGATTTTCATCAAACTCTCCTATAGGTTAGGATTCCCCCATGATTTTTCCTCCCCATACTACCCTCAGTCCAACAGATAGGTAGAGGCAGTTAACTAGGTCCTCAAAACCATGTTGCAGCACACAATTAACAAACATAAGACTAATTGACACCATATGTTGTTTTCCTCATTGTGGGCTTATCACATGACAGTTAAAACCACCACTGGTTTCACACCATTTCATATTTTCCATGGGGTCGAGGCCACTCTCCCCATCGAATGTGAAATCCCCACATTACGCACCGCTATTGAACTATTACCCGACACTGCTTCAATGGAGCAGCGTTTGCTGAACTTAGAGTCACTGGATGAATATTGTCGGTCTTCATTACAAAACAATGAGGCAGCCAAAAAATGGTTGAAGGCCACCTTTGATCACCATGTCAACCTTTGATTGTTCAATGAAGGTGACCTTTTCCTTGCTTACGATATCGCCCAGGATACCTTCAGCCATGGAAAGTTTGAGTCATTATGGCATGGACCTTACATCATCCAACATTGCCTCACTAAAGGCGTATACATCCTGGCCTCTCTCAAAGGCCACCCCCTCAAGGAACTAATCAATGGGTTGTAGTTAAAGAAATTTTATGCCTGAGTGTAGCCATGCTACACTAGGATTTTTCTTTTTGTAGAGTTTTTAGTCTTATTTTTCCCTCCATATCTTACGCCTAATCTATCATTTGTGTTATTGGCATATGCCTCTTCCATTGACCTTCCACATTGGTTACGTCAATGGAGCTAGCCATTGGACACAGAATCTCACTTCGACCGCTTGGGCCCTCTATACCCCCTCGCATGAACTGCTCCACTCTAGTGACATATGCCTAGTGTTGGTCTCCAGTTTTGATCATGTTTTTGCCTATATTATATCACAAAGACCTCCATTTCTATACCCAGTACAGCATTTGTACCTTTTGGTTGGGCCCACCAAATAGGTTCAAGTCGCTGCGTTACTCTGTCTTAGATTTAGTTCATTTCAGTGTTTTGGAATTTGCATACAGGATAGCTTAAAGTTTAAAGATTAACTTGTTCAGAGTCGTGTTTAATTGTTCTTCAACATAATCGTTTCCCACATACTGATATCTTTTACGTTGATGAGTATTGAACGCACGATTGATGCCTATAGGGTTTAGAACATGAACTAGGTTTGATTAGTTTCTAGTTTTCAATTCGAACATAACTTAGAATTGGAATGAACTTTGCTTTGTCAGATAGTTAGTTACCCTTCTTTGTTAGGATAGTTAGATTGCAGTTAAATTAGAGGAAGCTTCCGGTACCAGTAGGGTAAGTAGGGTATTTCTCTGTTTTCCTGTAGACAGATTTAGATTCACTTTTAATGTTCAGATTAAATGCATTTTAGGAAATACTCTTTCTGTCATGGCTTAAAGAAATGGTGATGATAGATGATTAAAAGTAGTGGTGGAATAATCTTGTGAAATCACACTTTTGAATAGAAATAGAAGCACTAGCATTTAAGCATAGGACTTTTTTCTGTTGATGACTTAAATAGGAAATGCTAAGTTTCAAGATAGTCATTAGGATTCAAGTTCTCAGAGTGAGTTTGTGTTTTCTTCTAAAGATAGTTTTTAAGTAGGGATTAGAATCTTACCCGCACATACAGTGTAGCAACTCGAAGTTTACTTACCCTGGTTTGACAATTCAGTGTTTTAGGTCATTAAAATCTTTAATATTGCAGCCTGACATTTTTGGCGTCGTTGTCGGGGAGCTGTTTAAAAGGTAAGCTAGATAGTTGTCTTGATTAGTTTTAGAATGCACTTAGTTTGGTGTGGTATGTTAGTAGGTTGATAGTAAGAGGAGCTATGGAAACAAAGGGGTAAAAACCGACATATCAGTTGTCACAGGTACTCTGAAACTCGACCTTAGTTTTTTTTCTTTCATTTAGCATGACTTCATGAGAAATAGAGATCCTAGAGGTAGATTTAGGAAAAATATAAAACCACAAAAAGAAGAAACCTCCACCCAAAAAATGATAGAAACTGAGACTGGAATTCTAGCTGAGGAAACCATAGAACAAAACCTAGAACCAGGGAGCACCATACAACAACAAACTCAAAACCTTGGTGATCCAGCCCTGGATGACACAGTTGATCCAGAGAAAATACAAGCTCTTCTCAGAAACTCTAATTCTGTAGTTTCACAGATAACAACTACAGCTGTGGCATCGAAGGCCATAAGATCCTCAAAAATACCAATAGGAGACAACACTTCTGACAAATAGAATCCAGAAAGGTGGGATTTCACACCCTCACCAAAGAAAGATAAGATTGTTTATACAATCCTTGGTAATCCTTTTACCATGGGGGAAAGAGGGAGAGACTTACATGGGGAACTTCATATTGAAAATGAAGGTGAAGAACAAGCAGAGAACGAATTACCACCAGAAACTACCTTTGGATTTCCTATTTTGGATTTAGTCCAGAATGTCAGTATGAAAAATATTCCACTTTCAGCCCTACCAACCTTCCATGGAAAAAATAGTGAGGACCCAGATGTCTTTCTTTTTGAGTTCGACATCCTGTGCAGGAGTTATAAATATCTCCAAGATGCACATAAACTAAAATTATTCCTTGCCACCTTGAAGGATTCTGCATTACGTTGGTTCATGAGCTTAGGAGAATACAACATTAGATCTTGGGAAGATATGAAGGCAAAATTTTTAAAGAAGTACCAGGATTATTGCAGAACCAAGGATTCCTGGAATGACATCTTCAAAATGCAACAGGAAGATGAAGAAAGCCTTGAGTATTTTCTAGAAAGATTTACCTGTACCCTTCAAAAATCTAAATATAATGATCTCCAGGATGAAGCAATCAAGACTCTTTTCTTAAAAGGGGTTTTGGAAGAATACATCGATACTCTCAATTTAATGGCTTCAGGAGACATTTATTAGAAAAACTTCGAAGCAATTAGTGAACTTTGTAGAAATTACTCAAGAAGTAAAGGGAAAACTGCAAAAAGTGTGAGAGAACCAGTTAGCAAAAATACTAAAACATCCACATCTGGTGGAGTTACCAGAGTCGAATTGGGAAACCTTTTGGAAAATTTCAAAACAGACCTTTTAGGAACAATTGGCTCTCAATTAGACACTTTGAATATCAAGAGGAAGCAGGAAGAGGAAAACCCTGTCCTAAGTATATTTTGCCCAAAATGAAGAAAAAGGCACCCTTTACGAGAATGTCCTTTGGACAATGTTTCTGTATGTGCAATATGTACTGAAAATCACAAAACAGAAGATTGCCCATCCTTACTTGGATTGCAAGCAATATTCAAGGGAGGGGAAGCTCCAGGGACTTCATCTGCACCCAAGAGGCCCTGGCAGCTGAGAAATCCAAATGCAAATACATATCAAGAACCATCCCCACAATCTTCCAGCTATTATCCACCCTTCTCCCAACAACAACATCCATGGAACTTACCAAACTGGCCTTCACAAAATGCCCCTGCTCAACCTTGGTACCAGGGATGGAGGAATCCAAACTTTGGAAGTAACCAACAACAACATGCAGTACCAATGCCCCAGAATCCATACACACAGTATCCTCCAAACATGCAACAATTATTGCCTGGTTTTACTCCACCTCCATTGCCACCCATTCCACAAAACCCTCAGCGGCCTCAGAATCCACCACGTCCTACCATTTTTCCCACTCAACCCATTCCAAATCCTAACCACAGACCACCCCTACCACTTCATAATGCTGATTTCCAGAATTATCCAGCTTACAACATAAACCCTATCTCTATACAAGAAGTATAGCTGAGATCTGGAAAGATTTTGAATAAAAATCAGCCCATAACAAAAACAACACCAAAGGTAATTATCGAGGAACATGAAGATGAGCCTATAGATAATTTATCAAATGAGACACGCCTGAAAGATGTTATCATTCCAAAATAGACAGAATCTAAATCACAACATAACACACAAACTCAGGTTACCCAAACACCTCCTTTTCCTGAAAGATTGCTCATTGAAAAACCAATTGTACAATCTGAGTTTGACATCATGACTGAACTGAGAAATGTTTGTGTTAAGATTCCCTTGTTACAAGCAATCAAAGATGCTCCCATATATGCCAAAACCATCAAAGAATTCTTCATTAAGAAACCAGGTCAAAAACAAAAAGATCCACCCACAATACATCTAGTAGGACAGTTATCAAATTATATTTCTGAAACACCTAAAATTGTAAAGTATGCCAACCCAGGGAACCCAATAGTTTCAGTGACTATCAACAATGTGTCTATTGGTAATACTTTAGTTCATTTAGGTGCAGCCATTAATATAATGACCAGCAACACAGTGGAACTATTACAACTGAATCAATTCCTTCGCCCTACTCCTAGAATTCTTGAACTGGCTGACAGAACCACTATAAACCCTGCTGGAGTTCTTGATGACATCCTTGTGACTTTAGCTTCGTGGGAGTATCCTATTGACTTCATGATTATTCATTCAAAGGACCCCACAAAAGGCCATCCAATCATTTTAGGGAGACCTTGGTTGGCCACAACCAACGCTTTCATAGGATGTCATGGTGGGGATATGTTTATCTCAAATGGTATTTCTTCACAGAAA
>ML782414.1:264638-306508 GCA_009831015.1 Picea engelmannii
ACACCTGCATTCACCACATCTATATCCAACCAGGGATAACCCCAGTAAGACAGCCGCAGAGATGCATGAATCCAATCCTAAAAGACTTTGTAAAAGAGGAATTACATAAATTGTTAAATGTTGGATTCATCTACCCAATTTCTGACAGCAAATGGGTTTCACCTCTTGTTGTGCTACCCAAGAAAGTGATAGGAAAATGGAGGATGTGTGTAGATTTTAGGGAGATGAACAAGGTAACCCTGAAAGACTATTTTCATTTACCCTTCATAGATCAGGTTTTGGATACTTTGGCTGGAAAAAGATATTTTTCTTTCCTTGATGGATATAGTGGGTACAACCAAATTCAGATTTCTCTTGAAGACCAGGACAAGACAACATTCGCATGTCCTTGGGGCACTTATGCCTACAAAGTGATGCCTTTTGGATTATGTAACGCTCCTGCGACATTTCAGAGAGTTGTCCTTGGTGTCTTTGCTGACTTGATTCATGACTGTGTGGAGGTTTACATGGACGATTTTACTGTCTATGGTAACACCTTTGAAGAAGCCTTAAGAAACCTAGAAAAAGTCTTGATTTGCTGCCAAGAATCAAATCTATCCCTCAATCATGAGAAACACAAAATGTTACTGACTGAAGGGATTGTGTTGGGTCACCATCTGTCTGCTGAAGGAATCAAAGTAGACCCAGCCAAAATTGAGGTTATAGTTAATCTTCCCTCTCCAAAAACCCAGAAAGATGTGAGAAGATTTTTGGGGCATGCTGGTTATTATCATGGATTTATCGAAAACTTTACAAAAATAGCCAGCCCCATGTTTAAACTGTTGACAAAAGACACAAAATTCTGTTGGGATGATCATTGTCAGAGTGCCTTTGAGGATTTAAAAGAAAAACTGTCTATGGCACCTATTCTCAGAGGACCAAACTGGTTCCTTCCTTTCCACATCTCAACTGATGCCTCAGACACTGCTTTAGGAGGAGTGCTTGGGCAAAAGGAGAACCAACATAATTATGCAATCTATTTTACCAGCAAAAACCTTACCCCCCCTGAATTGAACTACACAGTAACAGAGAAAGAATTTTTAGCAGTAGTTCATTCCATCAACAAATTTCGTCAGTACATTACTGGATATGAGGTTTTTGTTCACACTGACCACTCTGCAATTAGATTCTTGATGAAAAAACCAGTCACTACTGGTAGAATCACCCGATGTCTTTTGTTGCTTGAAGAATTCAACATCACCATAGTTGATCGGCCAGGGAAAGAGCATGTAGTTGCAGATTTTCTTTCTCGTATTCCTTAAGATAGTATTGATATTCTAGTGGATGATAACTTCCCTGATGAACATTTGTTTGCAGTAGCTGCCAAGACCCCTTGGTTTGCAGATACAACAAATTATTTAGCTACATGAAGGTTATCGGCTCACTTATCACCACCACAAAAGAAAAGAATTATCCAACAAAGTGCTTACTATTCTTGGGTGGGAAGTGATCTCTTCTATACAAGTCCTGATATGATTATTAGGAGATGTGTCCAGGAAGATGAAATTCTCGATATCTTTTAGGCCTATCATGATGGGCCATGTGGAGGACATTTCTCTAACAAGAGAACAACATATAAAGTTTTGTAATCAGGATACTATTGGCCGACACTGTTCAAAGATGCAACGAAATATGTAAGAAGTTGTGACAATTGTCAAAGGATGGGAAGGCCCACTGCAGCAGACGAGATTCCCTTACGACCACAAGTTGTAATTGAACCATTCGATAAATGGGCACTATATTTTGTAGGGCCAATTGCTCCAATGTCAAGGAAGAAGAAGTACATCTTGGTGTGCACAGATTTTGTGACCAAGTGGGTAGAGGCGAAAGCCTTATATCAAGCAACTGAGAAATCAGTGATTGATTTTATGTATGAAGAGATATTTACCCACTTCGGTGTTCCACGAGAGATTGTCACCGACCAAGGTGCTCAATTTACTTCCAAATTGATGAAAGAACTCACAGACAAATATGGGATCAAACACTATAAGTCCTCTCCATACCATCCACAAGCCAATGGGCAAGTGGAATCTACCAATAAAGTTCTAGAAGCAATTCTGACCAAGACCATACACTTACATCATAAAGATTGGGCAGATAGGCTTCCAGAAGCCTTATGGGAATACAGGACTACATGGAGAAATACCACTGGTCATACTCCTTACGAATTGGTATTCGGTAAGCAAATTCTCCTTCTTATAGAGTTTCAGATCCATACATTCTGCCTAGCAGCAGAGTTGGGGTTGGATTTGAGTGAAGCATAGAAACAGAGGGTCATGCAACTTAATGAATTGGGAGAAATGAGGAAGGATTGTCTTCAAAGGACCATCCTTGTGCAAAGTCAATGCAGCAAGTGGCATGACAAATACATCAAGAAAAAGCATTTTCAACCAGGGGATTGGACATTACTTTTCGATTCCAAATACAAAACTTTCAAAGGGAAACTTACAACAAGATGGTTGAGACCTTATGAAGTAGAAACTATTTTTGATAATGGTTCTGTGAGGATTAAAACCATAGATGATTCTAAGAACTCCTTTGTAGTGAATGGACATCGATTGAATGTGTACAACAAGCCTTTGTCAAAAGATGATTTCTTACAGGAAGTGGCCAAGCAAACAGAACTAAAGATAGTGGGGGGAGAGTCTTCTCCTCCTGTTGATCTTTGATCAGTTAGACTGTTTTAAAATTCTGTAAATAATAGATTTTTAGTAGAAAATAAAAAAATCAAATAACATATAAAAATAAAAAATAAAAATAAAAAAGAGAAAAAAAAAACATCTATTTTCTTTTCTGTGGATATGTTGATCTTTTATTTTTAGTTTTACAGGTTTCTCAGAGCAAGTACAGAACTAAATTTTATCACCCTCTCGCAACAGGTAAGAAGGTAAGACTGCTTTATTTCATGAATTTTCTTATCAATGTGACTGACTTGTTCTGAAACAAATAAATTTGAGCTTGTTTGCTCCCTTTGACTGCTCATAAAAGTATGAAAGGGGCATTTATCAGGAGGGATTATTCTTTACCAGACCTGGTAAATTATTATGGGAAAGAAACCCCCTAGAGTATTCTTTTAGCATTTCCTCAGACTCTCCAAACATGAGGAAGCAATGAGCTTGTACTAACTTGGGCTCATAAAATCCACAAGCAAGTGATTACTGTTCCAAAAAATCTATGTCTGCAAGATTTCTATCTGCACTCGTGTTGGATGATGTGGAATACGTTAAGGTCCACCTTCCAAAAAATCTCACTCCATCGACATCAACACCTTATGTAGAGCAGATATTAGAGATTATTTAGCACCCTGAACTCTGCATGCCTCAATGGCAGATGTCCTTGCTGAAAACCCTAGAAATACACCAATGTCTCTTGGTTGATAGATCCTACAGGTGACTCAACACCAACACCTCTATTCGTACCTGTTAGGATGTGTTGTTGGTACCTTGAGGCCCATTGACATCACTGGTGGGTCATCTCACATTGGTTAACGACATTCATTAATGGTCGGTAATCCGATGATTTCTATTTGTGTTCGACTCCAAAACAATCATTCACACAAACCAGAATTGTACCAGGAGTTAGAAGCTTTGAAGTTGTTGAAGACATGATTTCAGTTGATCTTTTTCAGGACAGAATAAAAGCCAGGTTCAGGAATCCTCATCAGATAATTTTCTGCTATCAACATGAAGTTTTTCTCAGCAGGATATATTGGGTAAAATTTCTCTACAGATTCCTGAGTATTTCCTCAGTACCAGTCAGTACCAGCACAGAGTTCATCAGTTACAGGGTCATCAAAAGTACCAGAACAACTACTATTTTCGCGCCTTCATATCCAGACTTGACTTCAAAAGAAAGATTCTACAGCAAGAATTGCATAACGATGGGGATAGGTAACTTAACTCAGGTATGCTTAGTTCATGTTGATTTACTGTATTAATTTGCATACTAATAGTTTGGACTCAGGATACCTTGATTACTCCATAATGTTTCATTATTTCCATGACCTGTACCTAATGAACTAAACCACCATGACATTTCATATCATAAAAATGCACCACATTCCCGTAACTGAGTTTGACATGACTCATATATAATCACACTCTGCACTTATGTACGGCTATCATCATTTTTCCACACGCCATCGATCCCCACGACAATTCAAATATTCTCATATGATTTCTCTCCCGACTACATTCCCCATCACATTCTCTCCCTTCGTTGCCCTCGTCCAAATTTCGCTGCTCACCCATATACCTCCGCTGTGATATCAAGTGTAACCATGGTGGAAAATCGCCATGAACCAGAGACATATATAGACCTAGAGGTTCTTCCAGAGTATGAGGCAACCAGAGGTATTTTTAAAAAAGCAGGTTGGGAGCCGTTTCTGAAGAAATTCGATGGATATAACGATGCAATTACGCTCCAAATTTCTTTACATTTTGAGGGTCGGTTCGCCAAAGTGGGCGAGCTCGAGTTCGAAGTCACGGAGAAGTTCATTTCAGAGTCAATTCAATTTCCCACCACTGGCCAGAGATGGCAAAGGGTCAGCCTGTTGACAAACAGCTCTGCACTCATCTTTTGAAACCATAGTACCGGGAAACACAGTGGTCCGAGGGAACATCGCGGTCATGGTTGGAACCACAGTGGGCTCAATTGTTAGCCATCCTCCAATGTTACCTCACGTGTTAAGGAAGGTACACCATCGTCTTTCCCTGCCATGCCCGACTCCTATTGCACTTCAAAGGTAATCCTTTGAACATACCTTTCTTTATGTTGAAAAGTTTGAAAAAGATGGCCGAACAGGTACGAAAGGCCAAAGATTTTCGTGGCAGTCTATTTCATTTCAGTCTTGTTAAAATATTGATTTGTCTGCACTATCCAAGAAGCAAGAAACATGGGATTTGTTCACTGGAAAAACCCTAGCCTCTGCCAAGTCCAAAGAAAGGAGTGTTAAGCCTGCTCCCCAATAGAAGAAGTTGAACCCTGGTAAAAAGAGGGTTAAAACCCCGACCAAAGTCGACCCTAAGAATAAAACCGATAGCACAATTGAAGCCAATGATGGAGACCCTGATCCAGAACATTCATTTGATGCTCATGGGTCTGATGGAGTGGAAACAAATAATGAGACTGTGAAGAATACTACTCCTACAGAAGCACATATTGAAACCCCGAGTTCTTCCCTAGCTGCTGATAACATTATTGACATGGAGAAACTGGCAGAGTTGACTGACAAACCCAGGAGGAATCCAAAACGGAAATGTAAAAGAAAATTTTCAGGTATGGATGACTATGTGCCCAGTTACCCACCACAGGAGAGGTTGGAAAGTGTGGTTGATAATGAGGAGGCTCTTGAGCCCTCTGAAATGACTTGGACTCTGTCCTAATTGATTTGAAAAACCCGTAAAATGGATCGGAAGGCTACTGCACCCAAAAGGATTGAGCAGCCTAAGCCAATGCAAGTACCAACAGGTACCCCTGCTCGAATGCAAAGAGAGTTCACCCCTGAGCCAAGTCCAGTTGACAATCCCGATCCAGTTGACACTTACGAACGAAGTCCAAATGAGTTCACTGTTGAACTCAGTCCCACTCATAATTTTGATCTAGTTGACACCTATGAATGCAGTCCAGATGAATTCACTCCTGAACTCAGCCTAAATCATAATTCCGATAGAGTTAACACCCCTGCTCAAAGTCCAGATGAGTTCACTCATGCATCTAGTCCTCAACCACAACTAGGGTAGGATCAAACATTTGAAACCTATTGTGAAATTTCCTCCAGTCGATCCTTGAAACCAATGGTAGTGAGACTAGAAAGAAAGAATAATAGGTTGAAAAAGAATCTCCATGAGTACACTGTATTGGATCGACATAAAAACGGAGAATGAACTCATGAAAGTCAGGGTGACTAATGTCTTGTCCAAAATTGAAAGACTAAAACGAAGGAATAAGGGTCTTTTCCAAAGGAACAAGAAACTACAGAAGACTGCCAGAAAGCATGTTATAATCATCCGAGTCCTCAAGAAAGAAATCTTAAATATGAAGAAATAGGAGAGGTTACAAATGTTGGTTGCAGCTGCTGCAATGCTCTGATTGCTATCAGTCTTTGATTCTTTTTGTTGCCTAAGGACAGGCAAATACTTTAGTATGGGGGCATGTTGGTCTCCAGTTTTGATCATGTTTTTGCCTATATTATATCACAAAGACCTCCATTTCTATACCCAGTACCACCCCTTCTGGCTTTGTTTTGACACAATTGACACCTCTTTACCACCCAATGGGGTTCCTCAAGGTATCTTTACGTTTCAAGCTATGTTTATGCATTTTGATGCTTTAAATTGATATTGAAACTAGTGTCGCTTGAGTTAGGTACTATTTCTATTTACAGGATTTGCCAGTACCAGGTACCAGCTCGCACCCCGTGGAGATACCAATGAAGTTGCTCAAGATCTGCGCGTTATGGTCAGAATGGGAGACAGAGAGATTCACATGACAGATGGAGTCATCGCTCATATGATTATTGAAGGCACGATGATAGAATTGAGTCATTAATATTTCATGATTCACACTTTGTGACACTACGTGTCACGAAGATGTGAAGACCGTTTTTAAACTTGATTCCAAGCTATTTTCGGAAGAGGGGATCCGTTTGTTTTTATGTATTTTTTCTTTAGACTGTTATGAAGAAGGATCTATATATAACCAAGGGATCACTCCTAAGAGACGGTTGGATGATGCTATGTTATGAAATATATTTCTGAATATAATCTATCTTGTGTTATGTTATTTCACTGTCATACGATTTGAGTTGTTTCTTTGAGTAAATGGAACGTGAAGTATACACAGTCGTTGCATAGATGATATAGTTAGTTCTGGTTGTCCCTTACAGCGTTTGTACCTTTTGGTTGGGCCCACCAAACAGGTTCAAGTTGCTGCGTTACTCTGTCTTAGATTTAGTTCATTTCAGTGTTTTGGAATTTGCATACAGGATAGCTTAAAGTTTAAAGATTAACTTGTTTAGAGTCGTGTTTAATTGTTCTTCAACATAATCGTTTCCCGCATACTGATATCTTTTACGTTGATGAGTATTGAACGCATGACTGATGCCTGTACGGTTTAGAACATGAACTAGGTTTGATTAGTTTCTAGTTTTCAATTCGAACATAACTTAGAATTGGAATGAACTTTGTTTTGTTAGATAGTTAGTTACCCTGCTTAGTTAGGATAGTTAGATTGCAGTTAAATTAGAGGAAGCTTCTGGTACCAGTAGGGTAAGTAGGGTATTTCTCTGTTTTCCTTTAGACAGATTTAGATTCATTTTTAATGTTCAGATTAAATGCATTTTAGGAAATACTCTTTCTGTCGTGGCTTAAATAGAAATGGTGATGATAGATGATTAAAAGTAGTGGTGGAATAATCTTGTGAAATCACACCTTTGAATAGAAATAGAAGCACCAGCATTTAAGCATAGGACTGTTTTCTGTTGATGACTTAAATAGGAAATGCTAAGTTTCAGGATAGTCATTAGGATTCAAGTTCTCAGAGTGAGTTTGTGTTTTCTTCTAAAGATAGTTTTTAAGTAGGGATTAGAATCTTACCCGCACATACAATGTAGCAGCTCGAAGTTTACTTACCCTGGTTTGACAATTCAGTGTTTCAGGGCATTAAAATCTTTAATATTGCAGCATGACACCTAGGCTCAGCTACCAATAACCAAGACAAATACACAACCGTCATTGGCCTCCTTGCCGAGGTCAGTAGCCACCATATTCGTTACCTTAGCATCTTACTAGATTCCCAACTTGTCATCCTCCAGCTCAACAATGTGTATCGTGCACGTGATCCATGCCTCTTTCATAAATACCTACAAGTTAGACTTTTATCTCGACATTTTGATTCAATCACATTCACACATATTCTAAGACAATTTAATCAAATAGCAGATAATATATCTAACCTAGTATTATATTGGCATTTATCCCATCAAGTTACCATTACACATACATAACTCATCACAAGTCTATCACAACATATAAATTAGAGATCATAAACAAAAAACATCAACACATGTGAACATGAGAAAGATCCCAAAATGTTTATATATATATATATATATATATATATATATATATATATATATATATATCAGTCAAATCTGCCATCAATGTTTAAAAAAAATAGTACATATACAACATCCATAGGTAGGTGAATCACCTCACCCCTATAAATTGAAAATCGGTGTCCCAACACCATATAAAAAATGGGCTTGCAATCCTATACAAAAATAACCATACAGGGAAACTCATGGCGCCTCTAAAGCTCCACAACCTGGTCCTCTCTCGGGAGGAGGTGCCCCACTATCTAGGGGTCCCTCAGGTCCTGGGAGAAGTCACTCAGTCATCGTTGTACCCACTATAGATGATTTGTGGACCACGGTCTACCACTCCACCGAAAGACCCACAGACTGCTCCAGGACTCCCTCGTCTTGAATACATGACCACATGCCCTCGGGAACTCCCTGTAGTACCGCCTCCAAGTAGTGGAAAATATCCTTGAACTCTCCCACGGCCCCCACTAGAGGAGAATGAGAAGGCCCTGCACCAAGGTCATCAAAATGATGCTTCCTACCTTCTCTCTCATCACCAATCAACCTCACGCCACCCTCATCCCACTGTCTCTCCCTGGCCCGTGCCTATCCCCACGATGGTCTCACTGGCCCCTACTGCATTGATGCTCTGACCATCTCAACCTCGCATCTGCGAGGTCCAACATCTTCACACACAACAAACAAATGATAGTGTTAGCATCCATCTATACAAATAACACATGCTATACTATCTACAAATCAAACAACCATATAAATCCACTTACCTCTCCGGTCGAACAACTCTCCCGGGGCTAGCACCATCTCTGGATCATCTCGAAAGTCCACCCCACTATATGGAAACTGGAGTATGATCTATGGCATCTGCGCCACACCCCTTTAGCATTGGATGTAAAATAATGGCCACCCTCCCCCCACCATGGAAAACCAAAATCATCGCCCACCACCTCAGTCACGACTCTCGCATACCCAGGGTGTCTAATAAAACTCTCGAGCGCAACATGGGCACCCTCTCCAAAAACCATGCCACCAATATGGACCCAAAGGAAAACTCCCTTGAGTCAGCAGCTCAACACCTATCAAGCTACCCCACCATCTTGGTGTGGAACATCAAGCCCTAGGGAAAATGCTTACCCCTAGTGCCCTCTGCATAATCCTCAGCTACCCCCCACTGATTCGCTGAGTCGCAAGAGATCCATACACTCTCACAATCATTGATGCAATGCATCGATGCACCAGGGCATCCATCGCCCCAATCCTCACCACAGATCTAGACATGTAGTCCTCTCCTGAACAATAGGTCCGGGCTAGGACAACCAACTTCCCATCCTCGGGTACTATGGGCTCGAAAGGTAGCAGGATCCCTCGAAAAGGGAGCCTAGTAAAAAAGTATAGATCCTCGACAAAAAAGAATGCCAGGTGCTCACCATGAACAATGAAACACTGCAGCTCTGGAATCTATGTTGAAATCAGGAAATGCACAAGATACTCTTGTGCCCTTACAAGTGAGCACTCAAAAAACTTCAGCAACCCACAAGCTACCAATACACCGTGTACAATTGGCTCCTCATCTCTCACCGCCTCTCTCAGGTGCACCCAATCCCTCTCCCTCCAATGAATTGGCATCGTCGACTGGTCACCTGCATCCAGACATACAAAATTTGATCAACCATCACAACTCATAGAAACACAAAATATCCAAAAATATTAGTTTTTACACCCTTCAGCTTTGCCTTAGAGACGTGACATTTTTCCCACAGGCACGCACATATGCACACTTGATCACCCCACAATCGTGCACTCATGTGTGACTGTCGAAAATATAGGAGTGCACCCATGTGCCCCTATCACATCAATAGATGAGCACCCTAGCACGCTTGTCCACCCCACAGTTATGCACACATGCGCAACTGTCAGTAACATAGCCGCGCGTAGATGCATTTTTGTTCTTTGCACACGTGCGCATCCCATGCATGCCTGTTTTCCCCATTTGGGCACCCCTATGCGTGGCTCTCCAAATTATAGTTGGGTACTTTTGCATGTGAAACACTTGATCGCCCATGCATTAGGGGGGCCACCCTCACAAAACCCCCTTGTACGACCATCTGTACAAGCCCTACCCAAAAAAAGAATCACTAGCTACTATGCAGGAGTATACTACCACTAACCTGAAACTTGTTGATCCTGAATCGATTGGCTCAATCTCCTAGAATCTCCAAATCTCTCCTCAAATCTCTCGTCCAATCAATCCGACAATAGGTACAAATGAGGTGGCAATGTGGGCCCTACAACTATATATAGTCCCTTTTTCCAAAATTCCATACTCCATTCTGGGAGCTCCGAGCATCCGTTTTCTGATCCATCTTCAGCCATAGGACTAGGATCCCACCACCTACACAGTCACAGTCCTCGGGTCACCATCCATCCTCGGCCCCCAGAAAGAATTTTTCTCACATCATGGCCAAGTAAGCATGCTTATGTTCAAAATTATCAAATAACCGTTACACATTCTTTATCTTCAAATATTGTTCACATCGGGTATTTGGTTTTCATGTGTGTAGGCACTTGGTCACCACAAATTAGCATGGCCCTTTCAGGTATAAAATTGCTACTAGCATGTAATCATTCCCTCTCAATATCAATTTCATATCCTAGTCACACCCTCCGATATTTTCCTCTAAGGTCCCCCCATCCGACTCTGCGGTACTCACACCTCCATTGCATTTTAGTACTGTCACCCAATAGCACTCTTCCCCACATGAGTTATCCCATTCATAGTCCCCCTTGACACTTTGACACTCATGCAGATTTCACCCCCTACGGCTGGGAGTCCTCATAGTCTTTGCATTCCCGACAATTAGCTGCATGCTCCTTCTCCTCATTTTGCTAACTTCCCCATAATGGACTCCCACATAATCTCGTCATGATTCTCATTTTGACTACACCTCCATAGTATCATTAGCCCTCCATCTCATCCACCATCATTTTTCCCATCTGCAGATTCTCCTCCATTCATTTTACCTAATACATAAACCCACCTATGGGGCCCTCACCCTCCACCTGTGTTTCCACACAACTTGTGCCCTCACAGGCCAAGCCATATTGCACTGGGGCACCCATTTCTATATATGTACGCCCATCCCCAACTGATTCTTTATTTATTTGGTAATTGTAAAAAGCCTTTGTTTCCAGCCTTTACATAGCTTTTTGTCATCACCCTTGGCGACCTTCCTTTTCCAGTAGAAGTAACCCATGTCACCATTGGTTAGGGCATTCATTACCTTCTCCTCCTATTGACATCATTCATAAACTCTGAGTATCCCACAATCCATTTACACTTGATCTCTGTGTTTTTCCACTTTGTCATGCCTCTGGCACAACTTAACCCTAGTCTAGTTGTCCCCCTAATGCTAGATTCAGTTCCATGGTTGCTGCCACTTATCCTTCACAAATATCCCCAACTAAGGGTAGTCTTGAGTCTCACCACATATTGACTTTTTCCATGTATCTCCTCAGTCCCTAATCTTACCATGTGAATTTCATGAAGCCCTTTTCTTCTTGGCATCGTGTCTCCCTTCCCATCAACATCATCATAGTTTCCAGAAGGGCGACAATATCTTGAATCTCGTTACCTGTCCAATGAGGTGTCTCGGAACCATCATTTCTCTTTGCATTTGTTGACCCCCATGACATTTGAATTCAACACCTTATCATGTTGCAGTGGGTCTTACTTTGCAACTATTGCAATTGTTTTTTGTATTTTCCAAAGACCTTTGAAAATTGTTAGGCTATCAATGCCTGTGTATCATCGACACTTCTTATATGTGTCCTCACCTATTTTCAGAGTTTGTTCACCATCATAATTTTCCTCTGCTATTATCAACACACAACTTCAGTTACTGTATTACACATTTTTGAGTTACATGACATGAGCATGGGGCATGCCCACCTTGTTTGTACACAGTTTTATTTTTCCACACCTTGCAAAAGGTTTGGGTCCTACAGGCTCCCCTCTCCCTCCAATGGGTCGCTCTTGAAATCCCCATTAACACTCTTTCTTACAAAGGTACTTTTAGTAGAAGAAACATTGATGTATTTCGTCTATATGTACACACATCAGGGGGCATCTGTTATCACTGGAATTTCATCCTCAAATGGTTAAAAGAATCCAACATCTTCAAAATACCCATTAGTTCAACCATGGCCCAGAAAATGCATTTCCAAAGGGCACAAAACTATACAACTGGTTAAAAAATCATCATGCACTAAGGATACAAAGGCAACGCACACACGTGCAACAGTCGAATAACGTCGAAAACGTGCATATGCACCCAATGCGCGACTTGGACGCAAAAAGCCGCGCACACCTCAAAACAACACATTTATGATTTTGGTTGACCTTCCACCCACTTCTGGTTCATCTCCCAAGTCGATTTGACACCCAAATCCGAGCTGAATCTGAGTGGGGGGCTGGTCAAAGACTTAAGGGTGCCTTAAAGAGCCCCTTGTTCACACTAAAGACTAGTTGAATAATGCCTCAATGCTTTGCTATAAAAAGAGGCCATGGGTGCACTATATTTTCATGGAATTCATTTGTATTGTTATGCTGCCTATATTATCTTGGAGAATCCTCTTTTCTCACCAAGAACATACAAGCACCATTTCATTTAGCCATTCACATCACCTCTTGAGTGAATGGGATTTGGATTTCTTCACCATTTCCTTTTAGTTTCCTACTTGTAAGAAGAGCTCAATCATTGTGGGTTCAAGAGCCCTCCCTTGGAGGAAGAGGGGACCCATAGTCTCCCTTTCTCTTTGGTGTTTTCCCACTAATATAACTTATCCATTGGTGGCATGCATGTTGTTTAATTTTGTGTTCTATTTCCCTTATGCACTCTAGTTTAGTTTCTTTTATTGTTATTAGCATTAGTTCTTTGTTTATTTCTTATGCTTGATGTTTCTAACTCTTGCATTCACTGCTATTTTTTTATTGCTAACCCAACTAGACTTGTAAGTTTCCGTATTTTTCTCATTTAGGCGACGAAAGGGACACAACACACTGGAAGGAAAATCCTGAGAAAATATGGATGACCATGAGCACACTTTAAATGGGATTCAATGATTTGATGGAAGCAATTATGCATATTGGAGTGATCGAGTGGAAACTTACCTAACAACTTTGGGAGTAGACATTTGGTACTCATTTGTAAATGGATATGTAATCCCAAATAATGCTCCAACCAATCCAAATGAGAAGAAGCTTATGAGTTGTAATTCAAAATCAAGACATGTTATTCTAGGAGCATTGGCCAACCATTGTTAGCAAAGTGATGCAATGCTAAAGAGGTATGGGACAAAATCAAGAGTATCTATGAAGGTGATCCAAATTTAAGCAGGTCAAGCTTCAACGACATAGAGCAGAATTTGAAAATTTGAAGATGGATGAAAAGGAAGATATTGCAACCTATTTTCTTAGAGTTGATGAAGTTGTTAATGCTATCATAGTATTAGGTGAAGAGCTCAATGAATCCTTGGTTGTACAAAAAGTGTTGATATCACTTATCTTGAAGTATGATGCTAAGGTATCCACCATTGAAGAAACTAGGGACTTGACCAAAATCACAATGGATGAATTACATGGGTATCTTATAGCATATGAAATGAGAACATGTACAGAAAGTGACTAGCTAAACAATGAAGCGGAATTTAAAGGCATAAAGAAGACAAAAGACAAGGATAATGACCTTGATGAAGAAATATCAAATTTCGTAAGAAGGTTCCAAAAGGGAACTGGAAGATACAAAGTTAAGTCTCCTCTCAAATGCTTTAACTGTGGTAGAATATGACATATTTTTGAAAACTGCTATTATAAAAAGAGAAGTCTAAACAATAAAAAGATCTTCTACTCCAACGATGATGACATCTCCTCAGATGAGAGTGATGAAGAAGATAATGATGGAGGTTAAGTCCTCTTCATAACCCAAGAAACCCAGGATGATGATCACAAAAGTTCTTAAGAAGAAGAAATCATTTTTGAATAAGATTCAGATGAAGAAATCAACCTTGATTCCTTTGGAGATACAAATACAATGTAGAGAGTGAACAAGAAGATGAGAATCTTGAAAAGTTGAAGCATGTTGAAACTACAAATAACAAGCTTAGAAACACAAACATAATACTAAAAGATGAATTGAGTAGTTGTGAAGAAGAGAATTATAGGCCTGAAAATATCATTGGTAGCTTGAAGGAAAAATTAGAAGATTATGAGAAATTGAAAGCAGAATTGGATCACACAAAAGGGGATCCACTATTGACAATAGAAAAGTTCAAAAAGTTCAAAAAAATCACTTAAAAATTAGATGATATCCTTAGCAGTCAAAGATCTCCAAATGACAAGACAGATCTAGGATACAATGACAGTTTGAAGACAACAAAACAAGAGAAGGAAGATGAAAATCATGAATCCGACACTCCAGATCAAGTTGAACAACGAGATAGAAACTAGAATTCAGAAGGAATGAGACATCAATACGATCATCTCCCATCAGGTATGAAACAAATCATTATGAAGGAAACTACAGAGGAATAAATCGTGAACCCAGATGGACTACACCACAAAGAAGATCACTTACTCCTAGGTATCAAAATTTCTTTCTTGGACATTATTATACTTGTGGAAATTTTGGACACAAGGAAATCAATTGTAGAATCAATGAAAGGAATAACTATGCAAGCTACATGAATGGTGTAAATATAAGATATGGAAATAATCGTGGATTTGTCAATAGAAGTTATAATTCATTTTCCCAATTGATGGACAAAAATATTGTATGCTACAAATGTAATTATCTTGGTCACAAAACATGATATTGTAGATATATGAATGAATATGCTCCTATGCCAAATGTCCCTATGACAACCACAGTATGGAGAAGGAAAGAGATTCCAAACAATGAATATTGTCGAATAACATTGACCATTGAAGAATGTAAAGAAGAAGATGAATAGTACATAGACAATGGATGTTCTTCACACATGACCGGGGATCAAGAGAAATTAATCATCTTGAAGAGAAAGGGTGGCAATGTTGCATTTGGATATGAATCATCTGCCAAAATAATTTGAGAAGGTGTAGTAGAACTTGGAAGAAAAAATTTAAAAGCAAAGAATGTCCTATTGGTTCAAGACTTGAAGCATAATCTACTCAGTGTTAGTAAAATGTGTGATCAAGGGTATACTCTCACGTTTGATTGATAAAGATGCAAAATCAAAGAAGAAGGTTCAGGAAGATTAGTTGCAACTGTAACAAGAATACCAAGTAACATATACGTCCTAAAACCATGAAAAAGCTCCAAGAAAGGAAGAGACCATAAAAATGAAGTGTTATGAAGTGCTATATGTTCAAGGGGATTAGCCCCAAAGAAGAGAGTTACCTTTTTCCATTAAACTCAGGGGGACCAACCCCACCCTTTGCGATTGATGTCAAAAAGGGAGATAAATTAGGATCATGATGACAGGGGGAACATGAGTGTTGTCATCGATGAAAAAGGGGGAGATTTTTGGAAGATTGGTTGTTGTCATTACTGTCAACCCTAATCATTGGTTTTGGACCCAAATATTGATGAAGGTATTTGGACATGAAGGAAAATGCAAATGCATATACCCATGGATGGATATTATACATCACGTTGTTTCCAATGGTAGGTGGCATGTCACGTGGATCCTCATGGTTGAGGAAAAATGGATTTTTGAAGATGACAAAGTCAATTGAATAAGTATAGGTCGGCCTGAATATAATTACAAAGTAATAAAGTGTCAGGTCGGCCGTAATGTTAAAAGGAAGTGACACAAAGGGTATAAATACATATCATTATACATTCATTTTATACACACAAGTTTTTTAATGAATAAGGAGATAAAAGTCGAATTTCAGAGGAAATTTGAAGTAAAGAAGGCTAGATTTCAAGGGAGGATGAAGTCTTTTGGTGATGTGTTCTAAGTGCTTTATTTGCTATAATTTTGGCGATACACTGTATGGAAGATAGGGTTTTTGACTAGTCTTGAAGCTAGTCATAAACATGTGTTTCAGGTAAAACAATCATAACGTATTCATAGAGAATCCAAATGAAGTGATACCAATTGCATTGGAAATATTACAGGCTTTAGTTTCCTGGGTAAATATTTCAAAATATGATGTTAACAATTGAGCATGCGGCATGTTGTACAAGTTCTCTCTCCTGAATAAACCATAATTGAATAAAGTATACCATTTTCTCTATAAATCCTTTTCTAGGAGGATTCAAGGAGTGAAACTTGGAGGAGTTTCAGAGAATACATTGAGTAATATTATCTATAGGATTAGAGTATTCCAAGAATTGAAGAATTGAATAATTTTAAGAAGTCTCAGGAAGCATTTTCAGCTTCTATGTGATGGTTGGTTGATGGTGATAATTTAATGTAAAGTTTTATTATCATATATATTCTTGGGTGGAAGGAAGGGGCAAGGATGGATATTTCAACCGTCTCTTGATATTGGATGATTTTATCTTACTTTTGGAGGTTTATCCCTCCCTTTATATTTGGAAGTTGTAGCTACCTTTGGAAGTCATTACTTCCCTTGAACAATAACTATTGATTATTTCTCATATATTGTGCATGGTGTATTGTCGTGTATTGGTGTAACTCTTATACTTTTGTTCATTGTTCATTGGATATAATTGAACAATTTAAGTATAAGTAGAATTTTTTTTTAAATTGTACTTGATACTGATTCACTCCCCTCTCAGTATCAACAGATATGAATGAAGATGTAGTATGCAATCTTGTGTTTGGATCATTCTTCAATCTTGAAGAATGATCTCTTGTTAAATTTGAATTTTCATTCTCGTACAAATTGTAGGTTGTATCCTTTGTATTTTGTAGTTTATTTTTATGAGCTTGGTATCTTTTTCCTTTATGCAAATTTGTAGTTGTGAATTGACCTTCAGATGCTAGAGACTAATTATGATGTTAGACAACTTATAGTTGTAGTGTGGTTGAAAAATGTTTCCAAGCTACTTTGTTGAATGTTGAAAACCCATAATTGTTTTAACTGGCCCATAATGTTAGTAAAACAGGATCGCAGAGAAAGAAAATAAAACAAATGCATAAATAAAACACAAGAAGATACGCAATACAATAGAGACACAGATATGCATGGTTCACCTAGTGTGGGCTATGTCCACCAAAGAAATTTCCATCTCCTTTCTTTATTATTATCCAACAAATGAAGGGATATAACCTACAACACACCTACTATTAATTCATCTTCTTTCTCTCATAGTCTCTTCACTTAGAATACAATATTTTCAATTATACATAGTCTCAATACATTTCCCTCATAAAAGAGGGTTTCCTTCTAGGGAAAAAAAACCTAACATAAATTCTACCCTCAGATCTGTAACCTTATAATGAATGGTCTAGATTTACTATGAAAATACAGTATACATTTACTAGGAAATTTTTCCTTCAGGGGCTTCACCCCCGAATCCTCGTCGAGGGTTTGCTTTCCCCTAGACCCCGCAAGAGGGGAAATCCCTCCTTGCACATCCCATGTGGAGGGGTGTACAATCTTCCAGGATGTAAAGTCTTCATGGGTTATAAACACATATGAAAACAAACACCTCTAAATCAGGAAGATAATTAGTCTCCACAACCAACAATCCCCCACTTGGAGATTGATCTCAACCACTCCATCGTTGTTGTATTTGTTGGAAAATGGTCCTTATTGGACTTGGAAAATTTATCATCTTCACCTTCATGCTTGAATACCAACTGAAACTGAGTAGGAACTCAGTTTCTCCCTGGTTACTCCCTTTGTTAACATGTCTGCAGGATTTTGGCTAGTGTGTATCTTTTCCAACTTCAAATGTCCATCCTCCAAGACAGATCGTATGAAATGGTATATGAGTTGTATATTCTTAGTATTCTAATGGAAGGTTGATTTATTTACAATATGAATGGAACACTCATTGTCACAGTACAACCTGCTATTCTCTTGCTTCTTTCCTAATTCCTTCATAAACCTTTGTAACCAAATCATTATTTGACTAGCCTCTTTAGCAACAACATACTTTTATTCTGTTGTTGAAAGTGAAACAACCTTTTACAGTTTCAAAATCCAACTTATTTGTATTCCACCGATAGTAAAAACATAACCTATAGTGCTCCTCCTCCTATATGTATCACCTTCCATATCTAAATCAACATATCCCTGTAGAATAGTGTTTGAACCTCCAAAACATAATGCATGAGTAGAAGTACCTCTCAAATACCTGAGAATCCACTTTACTACCTCCCAATGTTCTTTACCTGGATTGTTCATATACCTTCTCACAACTCCCATTCCATATGCAATATCTAGTCTTGTGCAAACCATCTCATACATTAAGCTACCAATCGTTGATGAATAAGGGACCATGGACATGTATTCTATATCCTTTAGTGTCTTGGGACACATTTCCTTAGTTAATTTGAAATGGATGGCCAAAGGTGTACTAACTGGTTTTGCATTCTACATTCTAAACCTCTCCAACACCTTCTCCATGTACTCACCCTGAGACAATGTCAATTTGCGATTTTTCATATCTCTTGTTATTCTCATACCAAGGATTTTATTTGTGACACCCAAATCCTTCATCGCAAATGAATTAGCTAATTTCGTCTTGAGTACATTTATAACCTGCATATTATACCCTACAATAAGCATGTCATCTGCATACATTAGAAAGATAATATAGCTTCCATTTTATATCTTTTTAAAATAAACATAGTGATAAGAATCCCATCTACTATAACCTTATTCTATTATAAACCTGTAAAAATTCAAATACCACTGCCTTGGAGCTTGCTTTAGTCCATACAAGATATTCTTCAACCTACATAACACATTTTCCTTCCCTTTGACCTCATACCCCTGTGGTTGCTGCATATAAATCTCTTCCTACAAATCCCCATGGAGAAAATTTGTTTTCACATATAATTGTTCAAGATGTAAATCTTATACTGCCACAAGACTTAAAATAGTCCTAATTTAAGTCATTTTAAAAAAAGGAGAAAATATTTCATCAAAATCTATACCTTTCTTTTTTCCAAACCCCTTTACAGCGAGTCTAGCCTTGTACCACATTTTTCCTCCATCTTCTTCCTTCAACTTGTAAACCCATTTATTCTGTAATGATATTTTTCCTGTAGGCAACTGAACCAAATCCCAAGTTTGGTTATTTACTAGGGAATTCATTTCCTCTTTCATTCCTTTCTCCCACTTATTTTTAGTGTCTACCTGCATTGCCTCTTCATAACATTTTGGTTCACCAGAATCAATCAACAATAAATAATACAATGAAGGAGATTATCGTTCAGGAGGTCTACTTAACCTATTAGATATTATAACAACACTTGCGGGAGTTTGAGGTACGTGTTTTTCATGTTGTTGTATATTTTTATTTTCTGGTACCTTTGGAATTTCTTTTTCAGTGATATCATCAAGCACTATGTATTCTAGTTTTTCTTTTTCTTGTATCTTTCCCTACACCTGATCTTTGTACATGACCTTCTCATTGAATATGACATCTCCACTCCTAATGATTTTGTAATTTCTATAATCCCATAAGTGATAAAGGTACACTTGTATTTTTCCTCAATCTTTGTTATGTTTTCTTTACCAATATGGGCAAATGATTCACAACCGGAAGTCTTCAAAAAAGAATAGTTTACCTTTTTACCTGTCCATGCCTCCTATGTAATTCCACCATCCAAAGAGCTTGAAGGTACTCTATTTATTAAGTAAACAACAATATCTACAACATCTACCCAAAACTGTAAGGGCATACTAGCATGCAATCTCATTCTCCTTACATGCTCCATGATTGTCTTGTTCATCCTTTCTAACACACCATTTTCTTGTGGTGTTCCTGGAATTGTCTTCTCTCTAGGAATACCATGGTATGAACAGTAATCATTAAACTCCTTGTTGCAATGTTCACCTCCATTGTCTGATCTGAGAGACTTCAACAATTTTCCTATCTCATTCTCAACCAAAGCTTTCCATTTCTTAAAAGTATCAAAAACATCATATTTTTGTCGAATGCAATAAACCCAAGTTTTTCTAGTTGCATCATCAATAAAAGTAACATAATTTGAGAGCCACCAATATATGATACATGAGTTGGTCACCATATATCTGTATGCACAAGCTCTAACCTTTCACTCTTCTTTTCTTTTCTGACTCTGAGAAATATGATTCTCTTCTGTTTTCCTTAAACACAATGCTCACAAAAATCCAAATCAATTTCTTTAAGATCTGGAAAAAAAAATATTTTGTGAAGTATTTGCATCCACTTCTCACTCATGTGTCCAAGCCTATGATTCCACAGTGTTGTATCCACTCTTGTAGAAGATGAAGAGATAAAATATCCAGTATTACCAGTACATAAATACAATGTACCTACCTTCTCTCCTTTTGTTATCACCAATGATCCTTTGGGACCTTCCACACCTTATCTATAAGTATGGATATACAACCTTCACTTGCCAACTTCCTTGTTGACACTACATTTTTCTTTAGATCTAGAACATGTGTTACCTCTTTCAACAACCATTGGTTTCCATTCCTTTTCTTTATTTTTACCTTTCCCATTCCAACATTTTTTCATGGTGCATCATCACCCAAATGAACATGTCCAAAATCACCTTGAACATAATATATAAAATGTTTCCTATGGGGTGTGGCATGAAATGAAGCCCCTGAATCTACTACCCAAGACTCATAAATATTATTGACAGAAAGAATCAAAGCATCTTGTAACACATCACTTGTTACATTTGCTTCCTAATTTTTCTCCTGATGTCCATCTCTTTGTTTTTTTGGATCTCTGCAGTCTTTCTTCAGATGTCCTTTCTTCCCACAATTCTAGAACTCTATATTTCCCAGTTTGTATTTGGATCTTCCCTTCCTATAATTATCATGGTTTCTTGAGCCCTTTCACATATCCTCGCTAAGGATAACACCAACAACATCATAAATTTTTAGAGTGTTTGAACCAGAGACAGAGTTACTTACAACCATGACCAAGCCATTCCAGCTTTCTGGCAATGAGCACAAGATTAGAAGAGCCCTGACCTCATCATAAAAGTCCACTTTTACAAAATTTAGTTGATTAGTAACCATATTAAATTCATTTAAATGATCTACAACATACCCACCTTTTGACATCTTCATATTAAATAATCTCTTCATTAGAAATACCTTATTAGACACCAATGTTTTTTTATATAGTTTAGCTAATGCATCCATCATCTCCTTCATTTTATTTTCTTTCAAAATATTGGAATCCATATATGCTTCCAGGCTCAACTGTATCGTTCCTAATGCCTTTCTTTCAAGAACCTTCCATTCTTCATCCTTCATCGTCGTCGACTTATTTTCTATTCCACCCAATGGTAGGAATAGACCCTTCTAATATAAATAATATTCCATCTACATATTCCATAACTAGTAGTTTTGGACATTAAATTTCTCAACCCTAAACTTTTAGCTTCTGCCATTGCTCCCACTTGAACCAGGAACCCTCTTTTCCTTCGAGTTACCTTTCACTCTGATACCAGTTGTTAGTAAAATAGGATTGCAAAGCAATAAAATAAAAAAAATGCAGGAATAAAACATATAAAATACACAATACAATAGAAACACAAATATACATGGTCCACCCAGTGTGGGCTATGTCCACCAGAGAAATTGTCAGGTCCTTCCTTAATTATTATCCATCAAATGAAGGGATACAACCTACAACACACCCATTGTAACTTCATCTTATTTCTCTCATGGTCACCTCACTCAGAATATAATATTCGCAATGATACATAGCTGCAATACATTTCCCTCATAAAAGAGGGTTTCCTTCTAGGGAAAAATAACCTAACATAACTTCTACCATTAGATCTGTGACCTTATAATGAATGATCCAGATTTACTATGAAATTACAATATACATTTACAATGAAATTTTTCCTCCAGGGGATTCACCCTCAAATTCCCATTGGGGAACGTTGTCCCCTAAACCCCCACTGGGCAGATAGCCCCCCCAGACCCCGCNGGGGAAATGCCCCCCCCCCCCTTGCACTCCCCCGCGTGGAGGGGTGTATAGTCTTCCAGGGTGTAAATTCGTCATGGGGTATAAACATGACTGAAAACAAAGACCTTTAAATCAGGAAGATAATTAGGCTCCACAACCAACACATAATGTTTTTGTTTGACCAGAATTATAAGCTTGACATTTAAGATAATGTGGTTGAATATTCTAATTGTTACAATATTTAAAGTATTTTTGGTTCTTTGAATTGTAGGAGTTTCTAGCTACATATTTCTACTTTTTTGTATTGAATTTTTTGGGCATGCCTATAATGTTATTGTTGAGATGAAACATTTGGAGCTTATTGTTCTTGGTTGGTTTATCTTCCATTGAGAGCTTTAATTTTGAAATTTGGCTCTTTTGTAGATTTGGCTATCCTCATATTGGTGCAACATTTATGGGATTCATTTTTTTCTATGATTACTTTTCAAATTCTAATTGGGAAATGTTGCACAAAGATACCAAGGGTGATCAATCATATGAATTTGGCCTATATTGAGTACCTTACGCCCAACAATTCTTTGAAGGTGGATTTCATGTATTTTTGGAGTTAAGGATGCATACCTCTTTTTGTATATGTGTGTTGATTTATTAGCTCCTGTTTTGTTGATGTTGATTTTTTCTTCCTTGTGTAGGTACTTGGAGTGACTTTGTTGATGATGTATCCTTAATGTTGAATACCTGTAGACATTTGATGCAAACTTTGGTGCTTTCAAAAAAAAAAAAATTTGTCTTTTTTTCTTTTTTCTTTTTCTTTTCATTTTTTTTTCAAAGCAGTGGTGCATTTCTAGTTTTCACCACTACTTTTCCCCATCAAGCATGTGAAGGTTTTTAGGATAGGGATATTTCTCTATTGAATACCTAGGGTTTCTTTCATGGAGGTTTTCAACCAGATATTTTTCCCAAGTGCCTCATGGAGATTTTCACCTAGGTATTTTATTTTTATTTTTTTACATTCCTTAATCATTCAGATGGGTTGAGATCATTGTTTCTCTCAACAACATCTAGTTATTGAGATTTCATAGTGACTATGGATTATTCCTTAGATAAAGTATTAGTGTGTATTTTGAGCCTGAAGTCATTTACTAAGAGGGGATTCATTCTTCATCTATGGTTCTTACCTTCATTGATCAATTGTCATAGCATTTTTCAATTTTGTAGGGGTCCTTCCATCTTGTTCTTAATTTTCTTTTAAAATATTTGAACCTTAAGTCATATAGTAATGCCAAATCCCCTTCATTGAAGATTCTAGGATTTATGATCTTGTCATGCCATTTATTCCTCTGTATTTGAACTACATTAGTATGGATCAATGCTTGTTGTTTTTATTCATGCAAAGCATTTAGCTTCTACAATCTCTCCTTTTAAGCTATTGAAAGGTCCAAATTGAGGTTGGAGGTTGTCCTTAGTGTGAAAATTTAAAACCAAATGGGAAGCATTTCTTTCTTAACATAGACCAGCTCATAGGGTGTGAAGCTTGTGGTGGTTTTCCAAGTGGTGTTGTGTGCCGATACAACCTCAATTACTTTATTTACCCAATATTTCTTATGCATGCTAACTGTCTTGGTGAGAATGTTCTCTAGTTCTATGTTGATTACTTCTACTTTCCCATTTCCTTGAGGATGATATGGAGTATATTTGTTTTGGTGTATGGTGTGTTGTTGCATGATATTCCTTATGATTTTAAATGTGGATTATCGTCTTTGATCTATAGTTATTTCCTTTGGGACTCCAAATCTGGAGACGATGTTCTCATGTATAAAGTGAGCTACCTTATCCTCTATTGAGATACCTTTTTAAGTAATAAATGAACACCAATATGTGCCTCTATTAGTATTAAGGAGGGTCAATGGGTCCCACAAAGTCCGGGCCCCACTTGTCAAAAGATTCCATTGAAATCTAAGGCTACAAAGGAATCTCATTTTTTTGGGTATTTTTTCCCATTATTTGACATGCATCACAGTAAGATATATATTGCTAATAATCCCTATGTAGGTTAGGCCAATAGTAACCAACTTGCCAATATTTTGTAAGATATAATTTTTGTTGCATAGTGCCCCCCACGAGGCTCATCATGATAGGCATGGAGAATGCCATGAACCTCTTACACATGTTCTCAAAATCTAATTTGTTCCAAGTTTGAACAAGTATCCGTTGGTCCATGTGTAGGTATCATTTTTAGCGATGATTTTCCATCTTTCCCTGTAGGAGAAGTGTTAAGGAAACCTTCATGTTGCTAAATAGTTGGCTATATTAGAAAACCAAGAGGTCTCTATTGAGATTGAAAAAATGTGTTCATCCAAAAATTTGTCATCTGCCACCTCGTCATTTGTAGTGTTAGTTAGTCTTGATAAGAAATTTACAACAACATTTGTTTTACCAGGCTTATCAAGTATTGTTAGATCAAATTGTTGCAGTAGTAAAATCCATCTAATTATCGTACCATTTATATTAGGTTTTTTCGTTAAATATATAATTTCAACATGGTCTATGTGCACAAAGACTGGATACCAAGTGATATAATGATTAAACTTATTAATGGCATAAACTATTGAAATAAATTATTTCTCAATGATTTTGTAATTTAGTTCTATACGAGACAATTTTTTGTTGATAAAATAAACTACAAATGGGATTGTATTTTCTTTCTAGCCCAAAACTACCCCTATTTCCTTATATGATGCATCAGTGTGGATGTGGAAAGGAATGTCCCACTTAGGACCTTGTAAAACAGGTATTGTTATAAGATTTTATTTAATGCATTCAAATGATTTATGACATTCTATTGTCCAGTAGAATTCAAATCCTTTGGACAACAAAGTGAAAATAGGGGAGGGTAATTTGCAAAAATATTTGATGAACCTCCTCGAATAACCTACATGCTAAAGGAAACTTCTTACATATTTTTTTCTTTATGGGGTGGGTCAGTTTTTGATGATATTCACTTTCCTTTGGTATACTTCAATTCCTCTAGAGGAGATATGATGACCTAAGATAACCCATTCACTCATAAGAATGTTGCATTTCTCATGGTTGAGTGAGAGGTTCATATATTCACACCTATTTAACACTTTTTTAAGATTGGTTAAGGTTTCCTCAAATTAATTTCCATAATGTGTGAAGTCATCCATGTAGATTTATATAGTTTCATGGATGAGATCTAAAAACATGCTTAATAGATCCCTCTTGAAGGTTGCAGGGACACTACATAGGCCAAATGGAAGGACCTTATAATCAAATGTGCCCCAAGGAAAAGTGAAGGTGATTTTGTCTTGATCTTGATGAAGGATGATTTGAATTTGGTTTTACCCATTCAATCCATCTGAAAATGAGAAGTATTGTTTCTCTGCTAGGACATCTAGTACTTGGTCAATAAAAGGCAAGGGAAATGGTCCTTCCTAGTAGATTTTTTGAGTTCCCTATAATATACACACTCTCTCCATTTTACATTCTCCATTTTCCATTTCTTTTTTAGGACAATAACCAAGGCTGAGACCCACTCACTCTTAGAAATAAGATAGATGAATCTTGCATCCAAAAGTTTTTACAATTCTTCTTTGACAATGTCCTTCAAGACAGGGTTCATCCTCCTTTGAGATTTTCTAATGAGTATAAATTATTCCATGATGTAAATATTATGGGTAAAGATGTTTGGATGGATCCATTTCATGTCTTTGTAGCTCCATGAAAAACATACAGTGTGTTTTCTAAGGATAGTTAGCAATTTTTACTCTTACTCAGTAAAATTAGTGTTGATTTTCAGGGTCATGGAGAGACAAATTTCCACTATTTTGACCGTTGTTTTGTCAGTTTTAGTAGTGAGTAAATATTCCCATAGATCCTCTTTCTAAGGATCATAATTGTCAAGCTATCGTTTCTAATCTAAACCATTATTTTTTATAGCAATATGGTACAAGTTTTGTATAAAATTGGATATGAAGGTATCCTCATCTGAGGTTTTGTTGGATAAGGTTATATCAATGGTGAGGATAGGATATAAAAAGGTATGAGGCGCCTCTTATTATTATTCTTCATCTTCTTCCCAAATAGTAATTTCTCCTATAACTAATGGCTTGGTGGGAGGGTAGAGGAAAAGTTTCTTTTAGATTAACCATTGGTAATGGTCATGTTTCCTATCCTACAATTGATATATTCATCTGTTTTAGCTAGCCATGGTATTCCTAGGATGAGAGGGTACCCATTAACATTATACTTGGTTCGAAGTAATATGAAATAAATTGGGTATTGTAACATACTCTCCTACTGACACAAAATTTAAAATGCCCCGTACATATAAAATAAACCAAGGGGCGATAGGATCGTAATGTAAAATTCATAGAAAAACATATTTTAAAACATGAATGAAACTATTCAAGAAAAACAAAAAACACACAACATTCATATAAAACCATTTACACAGTGAAATAACATAATAAACATAACAAAAGGATTATATGTTTATAAAGTAACCAATTGGCTATGTACGGAGGAAGTTCCTCCCAGTCGTAGGCTTGCTGTTCATTTTCTCTCAAAAGAAAGTCACCATCAAGATGAGGCTATGAGTCCATAAGGAGACCTATCCCTCTTGGTTGTCCACTCTCCACATTTAACATCCCAAAACCCAGGTTCTACTACAACAATAGTTCCAATCCACCATCTCTCTTCCCCACAACGTTCACAACCCAAAGAATGGGATCCCCCTATGTGTCTAATTTATGGATGTAAATTTGAACATGTATTTTAATATCAATCCAAAGTTCGTAGAAATTTGAAGCACACCAATATATATGGAATTTAGATCTAAATTGGTTTTAGATTAATATATAAAATGAATCAAACTTGCATGACATTTAAACACACTTGCATTGAAAATAAACACACTTACATGAAATACAAACACTTAACAAGACTTAGTTGTTGTACGCAATAAAACACTAAGTTCCCTTACAAGATACCCTTCATAATGTTCCACAATACCTTATAAATAATAAAGTGTTTCTAAATAAATCATACAAATCTATTTAAATCTTTAGAATGAGCTACATAAATGATTAAGAAAACAAACATAAAGACATACCAACGTTACAACCATGAATATCAAAAGTAGAGTGTACATGATTGGAAGTGGGGGCCCTCCATAGCTTTGCTTGCCCACTTGAAGTAAAACCAGATAAAAGAAATTTAATACTAGGATTAATTTATTCACAACATCAATAAAAATCTTGAATCAACAACTCTCAAATCTGACTTGTATTAATCCAAATAGAGTATACAATAGTAGAGATCCCTTTTTCCTTCATAACTTTTCTTATTTATAAGTCAAGTTTGTAACAAAAAACCATAAAATATCTAACAACTAGATAAGATCCATAAAATAATCTAATGAGGTCTATCCCCAACTCCTAGATCCACAAAATATGAGGAAATCCCATGAATTCCAAAACTGCCCTGATTTCTAGCTAAAAACATGGGATTTATTGTTAAACCAGTGAGGTTTGACCAGTTTTGACTGCATACATATGGAGCTATTCTAGAAGAGATAATAGGAATTCGTCCATACTTGGACATTAATGATCTTGGATCAGATCTTGTTTCTCTCCCAGTTGTCCTATATATATGCTAACAAAAGAGTTACTACGGGAATTTCAAATCTGATAAAAATTTAATTTTAATACATAATTTTTTATAAAATTATCAAAATTAAAAGAGATAGTAATAATACCTTATTTTTAACTTGGTGGGTTAAAAGTAAGTGAAATATGGAGAATATGAGGTATGGAAATGAGTCAAAAAGGCAGAAATGTGATAAAAGAGATGGTCAAATTTTGGTCAAAATTGTCACTCAACATTCCCTTCACTGCACATAGTCCCTCGAGCCTTCCCACTTCCCTCCAGGGCTCCAACACACTTATTTTTCCAGGAATATCCTATTTGGGGACTCCAATAACTCTCACATACTCCAAGAGTGTTCACAACATCCTTCACAAGGCTCTTGAGCCATTTCCTCCACATGAAAAGTATTCCATAGGTACACAACCCATTTTTACAGGCATGCATGCCACATTTATAGAATAAAAACAACCCAATAATGGTGGCCTTCAAGAAAAACATGGTGGTTCTCTTCCAATCACTAAACCCCCCTATTCCTACCCAAAAAATAACATGTAAAAAAATTCTTTTTTTTCGATACAAAATTCCCTTTCTCCCAACAAGTTAACTCTCACACTCCCCAATGTTGATTGTACTTCAGCCCCATGCTCCCAATAATTATGGGATGTGACTTCTCACACCCATAATATTACATGAATTCAAAGTTTGAGCTATCATACACTTACGGGGAAAACTATATGGTAAAGATACATTAACTTATGTGTTAGGGTCCTAACCCACACATAGATAGAACAATATATTCGAATGTAATAAAGGTCAATATTAATAAGGCTTTTCAATAAAATAGAATAAGGCGGATGTAAGAAGACCTAATAAAAGTTTCTGCTTCTAGAAGGATCTTCCTCTAGATGTTTCTTTTTAGTATAAATAGGAGTCGAGGGTATGAGAACCCCAGCTTGGATATTATTGTAATAGAGCTCTACTCAACTGGAGGTTGCCCCCTCGAAGAGGCCCGTGAACATTGCTTTTAGATTCAAAGTACTATTTTTGTTATTATTCTCATATCATTTCAGTGCTATTGTGGTGAATTTTCTAGTTATATTGTTGTTATTCTTCCATTTCTAGCATTTTATTTTTGTTCTGCATACATTTTATATTTGGCATATTACAAGTGGTATCAGAGCACTTTCCTCGAAAGAAAGTGTGGGTTAATTTTTTTTTTTTTCAGGGTAGAGACGTATTTCGACGTATTTAAGACACAAATATATGTCGTTACACGCATAAACTTGCATTGAGGGATTCATACACGCAGGAAATACAAGTGGTAATTAAGCGCACATCTATTGGCCACCCTTGTAACCCCTGTTGGTACCCCTTCGAGTGGTAGCGCATCAGACAACACCTATGTATGAATCGACCTCGATTACCTAAAGCCCTCTTTAGATAAACTGATCAGTCACCTGACTGATATAGTTTCACCGAGAACAACACTCAGGAAGATACTCTCTAGTACCTGGGTAGTCGGGTAGTACGGCTAAGGGTATGGTATATCCTCCTTAGTTAGTGCCCTGAGATATTGGGCTGAGTAATATTGTTGGACCCCGCAGGTATATCAGAGAGATATAGCACAGGGAAAACCCTTGTCTGTATAACCCTTGAATACCTAACCCTTGGGGACATAAACATAAACAAATTAAAATAGACAATATCTATTTCCGCGCAACTGTGTTGAAGTTGTCAAGTAAATACACATTTATTTCTGGTTAAGCATTTGGGAATTTCCTCTCTGCAGTATTCTTTAGGCCAGAGTCTGGAAATTTTTTCACCATTATTTGAGACCTATTCCATTGGATTCATATCTTCTCCCTTATCACATTCATCCATATCATTTTTCAGCAAAATGTTTGACCCCACCCACCCCTTTTCAGTTCCCCCATCCTCATGACCCATACCCGTAGCCAAGACTTGGAAGCTCACTTCAACACCTTGCAATATGGTCTCATTGAGACCCAACAAGAAGTAAAACAACTCAATGCCAATGTTGTCTCCATCAATACAACCATGCATTCCCCAATGGAGGAAATCAAACAAGACCTCACCACCCAGCTTGAATCATTTTTTTTGGCACTCTGCACCAAACTGCACATCCCTACAGATAACCCTTCCTCTTCCTCACCTCTGCAGACTGAAGGTGACCATTCCTCTCATTCCCATAACTTTCAGAACCATCACTTTCAATGTGACCTACGCCTTCCGCATGTGGATGTGACCAAATTTGATGGCTCAGACCCCACTGGTTGGGTAACCCAAATGGAACATTATTTCTCTTTATACGACATTACAGATGAATTGGCCAAACTCTGGTATGGCGTTCTCCATCTAGATCAAGAATGTTGGAATGGTGGCAATGGAGAAAAACTTCTCGTCAAGGGTATATTACTTGGACACACTTTGTGGAGGATCTTTATGAATGCTTTGACACTGACACCAACCATTTGGGTCATTTGACAAAGTTGAAACAATTAGGAACAATGGAAGACTTTATAGCTTCCTTTGAGCGCCTGGCTTTTAGAACAAAGGGCATGTTTGATGCCTTTTTCCAAGAGTGTTTTATCAATGGCCTCAAGGATGAGATTTGAGCCCATGTCCTCATGGCTTGGCCTCAAAGTTGGTTGGAGGCTACTAAAAGAGATAAAGAAGCACAACATGTTGTATATTCTCAAAACTGAAAACCCTCCTTTATCCCTCACCCTAAACCAGTAAATCCCACTACTCCCTCTGTTCCACTCAAGATCCAAAAATTGACCAGGGATGAAATGGTTGAACACCAACTCAAAGGCCTTTATTATAACTGTGATGACAAATATTTCCCAGGCCACAAGTGTAAAGAACAAAATATTTTTATGGCCATCTCTAAGGATATTTCAGAAGAGGATGTAGAAACTCCCCTTGTGTTTGAGTCACTTAAATCCACTGACATAACCCCTCCCTCAGACCCTCCCGAAGTAGAACCGATCATTTCCCTCAATGCTCTCACTAGATTCTCCACTCTCCAAACCCTCAAGATAATTAGTTACATCAACCATCGAAAGGTCATCAATCTGGTTGACAGTGGCAGTACCCATAATTTTATTCATCGCCGCATTGCCCAAGAAACTCATTGCTACATCCATGCTATCAATAATTTCCAAATCATGATTGCCAATGGTGGTTCCATGAAATGTGGAGGGCATTGTGAAAATGTGCATCTCCAAATTGGTTACTACCACCTGAAATCCCATATGTTTTCTATCGACATAGGAGGTCGTGACATTGTGTTGGGTGCAGACTGGCTAAGGACTTTGGGTCCCATTCTCATGGATTTTAAAGACTTAACCATGCAATTCGACTAGGAGGGCCACCAATATAAGTTCCAAGGCATCACCATCAGTTTACCTGAGATCATTAGTTCCCATTGCATGGAAAAGATGCTAAAACGAGGTCAGTTTGGTGTTATTGCCCAACTCCATGTCATACAAGCGACATAGACACCTTCGGTCCCGCAATACCTCCAAGCCATCCTTTCTAGACATCAATTGGTATTTTCTACTCCCCAAGGGCTCCCTCCTTCCCATGGTGTTCATGATCATTCCATTCCCCTTGTACCCATAAGCCTTTTTCCCAATATTCGTCTATATCATCACCCCTTTTCCCAAAAAAATGAAACTGAGAAAATGGTCAAGGAACACCTTAATGCAGGCGTTATCTTCCCTAGTATGAGCCCCTACTCTTCTCTTGTGGTCATGGTCCTGAAGAAATAAGGTTCTTGGTGAATGTGTCTTCACTTCCATGCCCTCAACAAAATTACCATCAAAGACAAATTCCCCATTCCTCACATTGATGACCTCCTGGATGAATTGAGTGGTGCCCAATTCTTCACTAAACTGGATCTTCATTTGGGCTACCACCAGATACATATGAAAGAGGAAGAGATTCCCAAGTCTACCTTTAGAACTCATGAGGGCCACTATGAGTTTTTAGTCATGCCCTTTGGCTTGTGTAATGCCCCCTCCACCTTCCAAAGCCTCATGAATCATGTCTTCCGTCCTTTTCTCCGCCATTTTGTCTTAGTTTTCTTTGATGATATCCTCATCTATAGAAAAACCTGGATAGACCATTTTGCTCAATGGATCGAGTTCTCCATCTACTCTGTTAGCACCAACTTTTCTTGAAACAGTCTAAATGTGCTTTTGGCACCTCAGAAGTAGAATACTTGGGTCATCTAGTTGGAAAGGATGGCGTCAGGGTGGATCCTAAAAAGATTGAAGCTATGAAAGACTGGCCTCACCCAAAGACTCTTAAGATCTTGTGTGTATTTTTGGGATTAATAGGGTATTATCGCAAGTTTGTTAAGAATTATGGGAAGATTGCAGCACTTCTCACTGCTCTCCTCAAAAATAACTCTTTCACTTGGACTCTAGCCGTTTCCCAAGATTTTCAAACCTTGAAGATGGCCATTTGCACCACTCCAGTCCTTGCCCTTCCCGATTTCACAAATACCGTTGTGTTGGAATGTGATGCATCATGGAAAGGAATTGTTGTTGTCCTTATGCAAGAGGGTCGACCTTTGGCCTTTACCAGCAAGAAACTATCTGAAAGAATTCTGGGAAAATCCATCTATGAAAAGGAAATGTTAGCTATTATACATGCCTTTGATCTGTGGTGCTCTTATCTATTGGGGCAACGTTTCCAAATTAATACAGACCATCAAAGCCTCAAGTATTTTCTAGAACAATTCATTTCCTCCCCAGAACAACAAAAATGGGTGACTAAGCTCTTTGGATATGATTATGAGATCATTTACAAGAAAGGAAAAGACAATGTGGTTGCGGATGCACTTTCTCAAAAATATGAAGATCAAGGATCTCATTTCTCTTTTTCATTCATTGTACCAGATTGTCTCCAAGCCATTCTCCAGGAATGGCTACAAGATCCCAAAAGTTCGCAGTTGATCCAACAATTGCAGTCCAATGCTCTAGCTTCCCCAGGGCACTCTTGGCTCCATGATGAAATTCAATACAAAGCTTGTTTGTATTTAAGTAAACAAGCAAAGATTGAATCCACGGTATTTTCTGAGCTTCATGCTACACCCACAACAGGGCACTCTGGGTTCACCAAAACCTATGACAGGGTCAAACGTTCATTTTTATAGGATGGTATGAAACATGACATTCGTAATTTTGTCATTGAATGTGATGTGTGTAAATGCAACAAGGGAGAAACAGTCAAATCTTCGAGCACACTACAACCACTCCCGATTCCACCTGCTATTTGGAAGGATATCTCTATGGATTTTATTACCGGCTTACCCAAATCAGGAAATAAATCAGTCATCATGGTGGTTGTTGATCTCCTTTCCATGTATGCTCATTTTTGCACCCTTCAACACCCATTTAAAACATCCACAGTGGCTCAAATTTTCATGGATCAGGTCTTCAAGCTTCATGGCATGCCACACTCTATTGTTTTTTATCGTAACCCAAATTTCACAAGTAATTTTTGGCAAGAAATGTTCAAGATACAAGGCACCGAATTGCATCTCAACACAACTTATCATCCCCAGACTGATGGCCAAACGAAAGTTGTCAACAAGTGTTTGGAAACATATTTGAAGTGTTTTTCCTTGGAAAAGAAAAATCAATGGGCCCAATGGTTACCCCTAGTTGAATGGTGGTACAACACTTCATACCATACAACTATGCGCATGACTCCTTTTGAAGCGGTATATGGACATAAGCCACCTTCAATTCTTTCATACTTACCGGGTGCCTCGAAGGTCTAGGTGGTTGATGTAACACTTATAGCTCGAGAGGCTATTCTTCATCCCCTCAAAGAGAATTTGGTCATGGCACAGAATCACATGAAGCAACAAGCAGATCAAGGTCGCTCTGAACGTCAATTTGAAAAAGGGGATTAGGTGTTTCTTCGACTGCAACCTTACAAGAAAACGTCCCTCAAGGCTGAGCATTGTTAGAAGCTAGCGCCCAAATTTTATGGTCCTTATACCGTTCTCAAGCATGTGGGACAAGTAGCCTATCAGTTAGATTTTCCCAACCATTCGAAGCTACATCCTGTTTTTCATGTTTCATGCTTAAAGAAGATGATTGGAGCTACGTGCCAAATTCAAACCAACCTTCCAGAGTTAGTTGAAGAAGGATCCATTTGGCTACAGCCAAAAGCAGTTTTGGACCAGGGTGAGAATCGCCCATCTCATAGAACCATCAAGGAAGTGCTATTCCAGTAGAAAGATACAACTCCAGCAGATGCCACTTGGGAACCACAATTCTGCAACAATTTCCTCATCTCAAGCCTTGAGGACAAGGTTGTTTTTAAGGGGGCAGACATGTTAGGGTCCTAACCCGCACATGGGTATATTCGGATGTAATAAAGGTCAATATTAATAAGGCCTTTCAATAAAATATAATAAGGCATATGTAAGAACACCTAATAGAAACTTCCACTTCTAGAAGTATCTTGATCTAGATGCTTCTTTTTAGTATAAATAGGAGTCGAGGGTATGAGAACCCCAGCTTGGATATTATTGTAATAGATCTCTGCTCAACTGGAGGTTTCCCCCTCGAAGAGGCCCATGAACATTTCTTTCAGATTCAAAGTGTTGTTTATGTTATTATTCTCATATCATTTCAGTGCTATTGTGGTGAATGTTCTGGTTATATTGTTGTTATTTTGCCATTTCTAGCATTTTATTTCTGTTTTGCATACATTTTATATATGGAATATTACATTATGATAATAACATGGATTTCCACTTGGATCCCCCTTATCCACCTCTCTTGTGGAATCATAACCCCCCTTCATTATCGTCCCTCTCATATGGAAGCCAAACATTATTGTTTTTTGTTAATTATCTCAATGTACATTACACATAGTTTGTTGGACAACTGAGACGGGGGGGTGAATCAGTTGTTACCATGCTTAAAAAAATCTCCTTATTTTAAACTCTTTACAGAGAACTCAATGAAAATCACAATAATGCAGGGAAGTAAGCAATAGAACATTCAGCATCATTCACACATATGAGATACACAGAGACAGATATTTCCTAAGGAAACCCATAAAGGGTAAAAACCTCTTCTTCTTTATATGATAAGTAATATTTACATTTTGTACATTAACATACTTATGAGAACCAACTCATAATGATGCTACAACCTCTGTTTTGCAAGCTGCTACTTGTTGAGAGCACCAACTCTCTTGTTTCTCTAGTACCCACTAGAAGGAAGCACTGACTCCCTGGTTTCTCTAGCACCCACTAGAAGGAAGCACCAACTCCCTGGTTTCTCTAGCACCCACTAGAAGGAAGCAACAACTCCCTAAGTGTTCCAGCACCAACTGGATGGAAGCACCAACTTCTAGTTACACAGGCACCAACCTATATAACAGAGAACAACAGTTCTCCCTTGCACCACCCTCCCACCCTGGTTTCTTTGGCTACAACCAGATGGAAGATACAACTCCCTATGTTCAAGAACCCACTTGAACCTTTGAGGACAATCGTTCTCCCTAGAACCTCCCTACCACCCTTAAATATAAATCTTTTCTACTAAAACTTATTATAGTCATATAATGTTCATCAATGGCTTACCAGTCTCATCACTGTTCTTCTACACTACCTTTCTATGTCTACCTCACTGTCTTCATGCACACATCCTTGCACTTTCTATTCTTCTGCCTTTGATGCTCTGTGCACCATGTCCATTCAATGCTCCATTCCTCTTTTATGCATTTTAGCTGCTGCACTCTACCTCATTCTACACACCTGAATCACTCTCAATAGTAGCCACCATCTCTTCTTTGTTCTATGTATTTATACTGTCTGTGCACCCTCTTCATCCTCCATGCACAATGCCTCTACATGCTCTTCACCATGCCACGGTTCTTCTCTTTATGTTGTTCCCTGCCACTCCACATTACCACCGCTTCACTCCCTCGAGCATCGACACATTTTCTTTGTTCTACATGTTCTCCTCATGTTGAGTCCTCTTCCTGATCATCATCGTAATTCCTCATATTTTCTAGCAATTATGCCCATGCGTTCATCATCGTTGGGTGTTATGCTGAGATTCCTTAGCCTCTCCAGTAGTCAAGACTCTTTTTCTTTTCTGTCACAGTTGATCTCATTCCCTCTGTTGTAGTTCCAGGCTCCAACGGTCTTACATCTGTCAATAGCCTCTATGAACAGTCTTCATTCCACTAGAAGATGCCCCGAGACTCTTCATCTTCTCTGGCAATCACCCTGAAGTCTCTTCGAGTCCTCTGACAGAAACCATCAGTCGTTTATAGAAGTTACACTATGAACCTATTGAGCCTTGTCCCTTTGGCACCTTTCACCTTTCCTTTCACATATGGCCTCAGGCGGTGACCACAGGCTACACCAAAAGGTTTTTTCGCATTTCGGCATTTCGGCATTTCACATGTCACGAATTCATGTTGCGAGGCATCTCGACTCTCCAAGTCATGATCTCCAAAATGGAGCTTGGTTTCACTAGCTCCTTCCTCCATATTATGTAGATGTGACCACTGGATGTGACCACAGCCTTATTCGAAACTACATTTCACAATTTCGTGTTTCGCGAATTTGTTGCGAGTCACTCTGACTCTTCCAACTCCCGATCATGAAATGGAGCCTTGCAACTTGCAAGCTCCTTCCTTCACATGCCCATAGTTTTGACCAAGAGTTTATCCATAAAGTTCTTTGGCGATTTCACATTTCGGCATTCCTGTGGTGAAGTGTTTTGACACTTCCAACTCCCTGTTTCTGAAACTTGCACCAAAGGGTGTATTTCACATTTCAGCATTCCGACATTTTAGCATTCGTGTGATGAAGTGTTTCCACACTTCCAACTCCCGGTATCTGAAACCTGCACCAAAAGGTGCTTTTTGCATTTTGACATTTCGACATTTTGGTATTCCTGTGGTGAAGTGTTTCGACACTTCGAACTCCTGGTATCCGAAACTTGCACCAAAAGGTGTTTTTCGTATTTCGACATTCCGACATTTCTGTGATGAAGTGTTTCGACACTTTCAACTCCCGGTATCTGAAACTCTGAAATGGAGTCATTGTTTATGTGCCTATTTCGGGATTTCAGGGTTCGCTACTTCAAAAATTAAAGTTCCTTTGATCTTTGATTTCCTGATCTGCGAAACTACAAAATGGAGTCTTTGTTGATGTGCATGTTTCAGGATTTCGACGTTTTTCATTTTGCAACTTTGGGACTCCTGTGATGAAGAGTCTTGACTCTTGAATCCTCCAACTCCCGGTATATGAAACTATGAAATGGAGTTTATGCTTATGATATTTCCATGCCATCATCGTTGTTGATCTTCCGTGCTTGCCTATTTTCTATCAAATGAACAAGCACGCTCTTGCACTCTGTGTGCATCTCTACACTATCTCTTCTGGTCTTCACGAGATTTCTCTATTGCGTCTCCCCAAAATACTTATGCTACCCACCTGGCACATTGTACTTGTACTCAAGCCATCATCATTTCTATACTTTCCATCAATGACAAGCATACGTTGCCTGTAAAACATTCCAACAATCTCCCCCTTTGGCATTGATGGAAACAAATGCACCCGGACCTGTTCTTTTCTCCCCCTTTGACATCAATGTCAAAGAAAACACACTCCCCCTGAGCTGTTGCAGTATTTTTCGAAGGTATCAAATATTCAATCAATACAAACTCCCCCTAACATGATGGACTCTCTTAGGTGTGAGAGGGGATGACACCCAGCTTCTGTCAGAGATATTAAAATGGTGTATTGGCTAGGGGTTTAGTAAATATGTCTACAATTTGTTCGATGGTTGGAATGTAATGGACCTCAACAATCTGATTGGTGACCTGTTCTCTCAAAAAATGGTATTTTATGGGAATATTCTTGGTCTTGGAGTGGAATACAGGATTCTTGGACACACTGATGGCACTAGTGTTATCACAATGAATTGGGATTAGTGCAGCATATTTTACCTCCAAGTCTGCAAGTGTCTGAATCATCCATAATACCTGAGTGAAATAGGTAGCAGCAGCAATGTACTCTACCTCTGTAGTTGATAAATAAATGGAACCTTTATTTTTACTCAACCATGCTACTAGAGAATCTCCTAAGAATAACTCACCTCCACTCGTGCTTTTCCTTTCATCCATGCAGTTAGCCCAATCAACATATGAGTGGACTGATAATTGAAAATTCTGATTCTTAGGATACCATAGGCCATAGTTCATGGTTTCTTTCAAATATCTAAATATCCTTTTGACAGTTAGAAAATGACTCTATTTAGGTGCAAACTAATATCTTCCTACCATTCCAACAACATGCATTATGTCTGGGCGAGATGTTGTGATGTACAACAGGTTGCCTATCATTGACCTATATGAACTTTGATCAACATCAGGTGAGTCATCATCCTTTCTTAATTTGCATCCAATAACCATAGGTGTGCCCACAGGTTTAGAATCTTCCATTTGAAACCTTTTCAACATTTCTCTTAGATATTTTTCTTGAGAAATGAACATCCCTTCAAACCTCTGAGTAATTTGCAGACCAAGAAAAAATGAAAGTTCACCTATCATAGACATTTCAAACTCAGACTCCATGGCAGAAGCAAACCATTGTACCAATGAATCCTTATTACATCTGAAGATGATGTCATCTACATAGACCAACACAATGAGCAAATCATTATCCTCTGTTTTGATATATAGATTGTTGTCAATTGTTCCTCTCTTGAACCCTTTGTCTTTGAGATACGTATCCAGTCTGTGATACCAGGCACGAGGGGCTTGTTTTAACCCATATAAATCTTTCTTCATCTTGCATACTAATTCAGTGTTATCAGACAGTTTGAAACCCTCTAGTTGTTCCATATAGACTTGTTCATTTAAATATCCATTTAGAAAAGTTGACTTGACATCCATTTGATAGACTTTAAACCTTTTATGACAAGCATAGGCAAGAAATATTCTGATAGCTTCTAATATTGCTACAGGCGCAAATGTTTCATCAAAATCCAGTCCTTCTATTTGAGAATAGCCTTTACATAACAATCTTGCTTTGTTCATGACAACTTGTCCCTACTCATTCAACTTATTCTTAAAGATTGATTTGGAACCAATGATATTTTTACCTTCAGGTCTATGAACCATCTCCCACGTATTGTTTTTCTCAATATGATCAAGTTCATCATTCATTGATTTAACCCAATGGTCATCTTTGCTAGCTTCATTAAAATTCTTGGGTTCCAGCATGGATATGAAAGCTATATGTGATTGTTTGGCGTTTTTTATTATCTTTCTCCATGTTTGTACACCTTTGTCTTTTTCACCAATTATCTGACTTGTAGGATGATTCTTTTGAGTGATTCTGGAGGAGGAATTTGAAGTTGTTTGCTGATTTGAGTTTGTCTAAGTATTTGTGTCTTCATCTGATTCAGAGTCTTTGTTTTCTGATTCTTAGACCTGTTCATCTTCAGCTTTAGTTGTGTCCTCTGTAGAAGACTCATTATTGTACACCTCTCTTGTTGGGATTCCTTCATAAACTTTTATGTCAATAGAGTCAACCATTTTATGCAGCCTCATATTATAGCATGTGTATCCTTTACTATTTGTAGCATACCCTAAGAAGATAACTTCATTAGCCCTGTCATCATATTTGTCAAGGTTCTCATCATTATTCTTTATGTAACATTTACTCCCAAAGACTTTGAAGTGTTTGATTGAAGCATGTCTCCCATACCACAGTTCATAAGGTGTCTTGTCACTTTGTGGTCTGAGGTGGGCTTTGTTAAGAACATGGACTTCTATGTGTATTTCTTCTGCCCAATATGTTTGACCAATGTTCTTCTCATTCATCATTGACCTGGCCATTTGATACACTATTCTGTTTTGCCTCTCAACTACTCCATTTTGTTGTGGAGTTCTTGGGATTGTGTATTCTCTCTTGATCCCGTGCTTATCACATAATTCCTTGAAATCACTTAACATAAATTCTCCTCCTCTGTCTGATCTTACCACCTTTAACCTCTTACCTGTTTGATTCTCATTTAAAACCTTAAATATCTTAAACTTCTCAAATGCTTCAACTTTTTCCTTGATAAAGGTAACCCAAGTAATTCTAGAGTAATCATCAATAATCAACATGAAGTAGTTTTATTTCCCTGTTCCTTCCTGTCTTGATGGTCCACATAAATCCATATGAACTAGTTGGAGTGGTTTCTCTGTTGAAGTAGAGATCTTGGACTTAAGCTATGTCCTGGTTAGCTTTCCTACTTGGCAGGGTTTACACATAGAATCTTGGGGCTTTGATATTCTCAGAAGATATTTTACTGCCTCAAACTTTTTGAGCTTGATTAAGTGGTCAAAGTTTATATGTCCAAGTCTCCTATGACATAACCATCTTTCATCATGTTTTCTTAGATGACACTCTTCTCTATCTTCTTTCAGCACATATACATTATTTTTTGTCCTTGTGCCTTTGGCCACCACTTGTCCTGAGTTTACAGACTTTATCTTGCAGTCCTTGGATGTGAACACCACTTCACATCCTCTGTGACACATTTGACTTACACTGAGCATATTATGTTTCAGCCCATTTACAAGTAGAACATATTGGGCTTTTCCTTTTCCATTACTTAAACTCACCATCCCTTTACCCTTTATTTTACCTGGAGCATCATTTCCAAAGGTTACGTTTCTTGATTTTCTTTCACTTAGAGATAGAAACTTACCTTTGTCTCCCATCATATGTTTGGAGCATCCACTGTCTATATACCAAGGGTTTGATTGTCTTTGAGCTGACAACACTAATCCACTCTTGTCACTTTCTTTCTTCTTCCAAACCTTGACATTTTTAGTAGGGGAATTTAAATCTAGTTCATAGTTCTTTAAGCAACAGTCAGTAGATTTATGTCCATAGCTATGACAGATGTAACATTCTGGGTCATCAAATAAAGGATCATAGCGATTGTTATTCTTAACCTATGTCCTTTTCCCATCCATCAAGTGATTTGCAGTCTGTGGTGGTTTGTTACTTGGTTGTCTCATTCTTTGTTGTGGCAGATATCTATACCTTGAATGTCTTGATTGCTCATAATTTAATTTTAAAGAACAATTTACAGCTTTATGACCAAAGTTAGAACAAAAGAAACAATATCCATAGAAAAAACGTTGGTACCTAGAAAATGGTTGTCTTCTTTGAGAAGGTCAATTTCTTCTATGTTGATGATTTCTTTGAATAGAGAGTACATTATTTCTCTGATCCATAGCTTCAGTTACGGTACCTCTTTCATTACTCCTCTTGGGAAGATGATTATCTTCTTTTGTTTGTGCAGGTTTTTTGTTGTCATAGATAGTAGATTTGACAAACTTGATGGGTTCTTTGTTGCCTGGTTGATCACTACTTGATCCCTCTTCATAACCCATACCTGTTTTCATATTTGGGTTTCTTTGCTGATTCAGAATGGTGGCCAATTCTTCTGATGCTTTGATACTTGACAAATTTTGATGATACAAGGATTGAAACTTCTCCAACTCTTTCTTGGTTTTCACTACTTTTTTTTCCAGAGCTTCACATCTTTCCTTCTTTTCTGATAACTGTTGTTTTAGAATGTCTTCGATTTTGTTTGCCTCTTCTAATTCCAATTTTAGTAGGGCAAAGTCTTCATCAGGTTGTTTATTATCTTTCTCGAACTGTATCAACAATTGTTTTTTCTTTCTGTTCTTAATTCTGAGTCTATCAATTTCTTCCAAAGAACTGATTAATTCACCTTCCATATCCACCACAGCTTCTTCATCATCCATTTCACCTCCTGTGTGTTCATCATCAAAATCTCCCATAGCCATAAGCATAAAATAATTTAGTTTATCTTCAATAGAGGAGTCATTGTCTTCATCAT
>ML782414.1:315318-369332 GCA_009831015.1 Picea engelmannii
CTTTCCTTTATACTTTTTGGCTCACCTTGTCCCTCCAAAGTGACTTTCATTTTATTAATAATTAATTAATTAATTAAATCAATTTAATTAATTAATTAACCTTTTTACCTTTGAAAAGCTCCTTATCTCTCCTTGTGGCTTCCTTGGCCATTGAAAGTCACTTCTATTCATCCCATCCTATAGTGTTGCTCCTCCCTGCTAGGCATTACACCCCTCTAAATCCCACCATACATCTCAGCATGTCTCTGTGAGCTATCACACATCACTGTATGCTCCGGCATACTCCTGTCATCTCCTGCAAACTCATGCTGCATCATAGATCCTGGGCATACGGCTAGATCAATCTCTATATGGAGATCAACCACTCCCAAGACACAAATGGAAGTGTCCCCCATCGACTGGTGCTCCCCTGCTAGATCATCAACATCCTATGTCAATGTGATTGATTGATACATCTGACTGTCCACTAAGACAGATGAAGTGGATCTCTGACGAATCTCCTCAAGAGACCCATCTGATATAGACTTTGATTCTTGAAGGGTGGTCTGTGTGCCTCTCAAGAATCCTTGAGTGCTCTCCAAATCTCGAGTGAGTCGGTCTACCTCCAACTACTACCCCCTCAAGGCCCTATGATACAACTCGCCAATCCCCAGTAGGTAGTCTCTATCTGTCAACAACTGCTGGTAGTTAGTCCTCATCATAGACACTCTCTCTTGGAGAGTGTGAAAATCATCCATTTTAAAGGAGAATCAATGTATCCACGACTTCCTCTCTTAAGCCTCTTAGCAGGACAAGTTTTAGAGAGTCATCATCCAAGGTAAAACTATGAGCTCTTTTGTCACTGCATTGAAATATATCCTCAAAGTCTACCTGGCATTCATTCTTCCCTTGGGTCATTTAGAAGATATTATCTATAATGCCCCTTGATTTGCACTAGTCTTTGTACTTGTTATTGAAATATTTCTTCATTTGTTCCTAGCTAGTGATGGTGTTCCCTTATAGGCTCATTGATGGGCGTTCTATATGCACTAAAAACACAGTAAAAACCCTCAATTAAATTTTCAACCCGGGGTAAGTAAACTTAGAGTTGTAGCAAAATATATGCCAAAGGTAGAAGGCTGGTAGGAGTATAGTCTAACTAAGGAAGGCAGCTATCTAAGGCTAATCTACTCAAGCAAAGCTATCTAATTAGAAAACCCTACTAAGCACAATGAAACTAGGTAACCTAAGTACTTTTGGGCCAAGGGTTGATGGATAGTTCCTAAGAAAGGAAATAAAAACTCTATGTAAAGAAAACAATAAGCAAAAGAAAACTACCAAGCATAATAAGCAAATGACAAAAGCAAACTTCTTTAACTTTCCAACCTACATTCAATGAGAAACTACCCTATGAAAGCAAATAAATAAGCATGTAAGCAAAAGAACCTATCTAACCTATTAAAGAAAATAGACAAGTAAGAAAAGACAGCTAACTAACCTACTAAAGAAAAAGACAAGTAAGCAAAGGCACCTAACTAACCTATGAAAGAAAAAGACAAGTAAGCAAAAGAAACTAACTACTGCAAGCAAAACTTCTCATTGAACAACTATCTAGCCTAAGAGGCAAGTGAACTAAATGCTGAATGCAAAACTATTTCTAATGCATGAAAGGAAATCTAAATGCTCAATGCAATGCATGAAAGGAAATCTATTCTATTGAAAGCAAGAAAGACTACCAACTAAACTTACGAAAACAAGAAAATATCTCTTCTAATCTATGAAAGAAAGAAACTATCTTTAATCTATGAAACACTCAAATGTAATGTTGGTGGTTGTGTGATCTGAAAATAGGGGGCTGACTTGTTATGCTATGCAAGCACCCTCTACCTCATTAAAATAAACTTTTCAGGACCTTGCTCAATGTCTTTGTTATGCAAGATAAATTATGTGTCAAGTTTATGCATATTCTTTTAAATGTTCATGTGTGAGGAAATTTTCTTTTAAAATGGTTAAATATGTGTTTTAAATAAAAACACAGCAAACATAACTTGCAGCAAATAAACCATCAAACTCACAACAATAACAAGATGATAAAGGAGTTCACCCCCAACTGGGCTACATCTCCTTGAGCCTCCATCAATGGACTTGGCTCTTTGGTATTAGTTTGTCAAAAAAAAAATTACAATCTGCTGCTCAACTCCAATGGATTTACTGATTGTACCATTGGGTTCAAAATACATAAAAATCCTAGAAATGACTAATAGAACTCTGAAAACGGATCATGCCTCATCCGGTTATGACCTCTTCTACATGTGGCCTTGAGCTTCCTTGTAGAAAAAAAATCCTGTAAAAGTCCTCAAAATCCTCTGAAACCTATCCCAATGTGTTCAGAGCATAACAATTAGCCAAAAATGACTATTCAGTCACAGAAAACAGACTTGGGCTCATCTGAGCATGGCCTCAATCAATGAGGGCTTCAAGCTCCCTAGAGCTCACTGAAACTTCAATGGTGAAAAACCTACAAAAGAAGTCTTCAAATGCCTTTAAAAATAGTGTCAATGGATTTAGAATGTCCAAAAACCCCTAGCTGGGCTTTTTTGGCACCTCATTTGGCCAAAAAATGAAGAAGATAGGCCTCCTGCCATTTTCCTCCAAGCTTGTTGTCTTTGGTTCGCCAAAACGTACCTCTATATGTCCAACCTAGCTTACACACTCAATCTCGTGCTAAAACCTAGCACCGGTGCATAATCGTATAACTGTGTGAACTATAGGATGGTTAATGGAACTAAATCCCCCAACCGCCAAACCATTGGGCATATGGGTCCATGTGACTATGTGCTCAAACAAAAAGGGCCAAGGTTTAAACTCTTATGGAAATGCGCCAAGTGTCAGAAGAATGGTTGGGCTAACCATTTAAAAATTCACATGTTTTATATGGTGGTCACATGGTAGTGTGTGTGATCAGGGGATGGGGCTAATCCCCAGCCTGGACGCGCCCAAACCATACACATATTCAAACTCAAATATTTTTGAAAACATATAGTTGTAAGAACCATATGGTAGGCGCGCCGGTTCGGCAGCCTTTGCCAAAGCTTTTCCACCGTGGGGAGGTCTGGGGTTTGATCCCCACAGATTCCATATAAATTTTTAACTACACCATATACAACAGTGCCACGTGGCAGCCCACGACTGGGCCACATGGCACCAAACCATTTGCTATAATAATGCCACGTGTCGAAACATCATTCACCCAAAATCTGCCAATCAACGATTTCCACATCATCAACTACCACCTCAGCATATGGACATGCCATGTCATCATACGTCCCTACCACATGTCATACAACCCTACCACATCAACATCTGTACGGACTGTACGGACTGCACAGTCAACACACATTTTTTTGCCTGTTTGACGATTTGAACAGAACACGATATCTCTCTCATCGAACATCTGTTTGAACCCAAACAAGTTGTGTTGGGTTCGTAACGATGAGGGATATGCACCCGTTTGTTTTGAGGCAATTCCGAGAACTTTGATTTTTGAGCAAAATTTTGACCCCTAGTCTAGATTCTGATCATGCCTTCCCACTGAAAGCCTTTTGGACCCACAAAATCTTATGATTATCTGTCTGAACTTCAATACTCTTTTGCTTCCAAGTTCTATCAACTGATTCTACTTGAAAAGTCTTTTTGACAATCACCTAGATACCTCGACATGCCTTGCACTACAACTGGCTATGTCCCTCAACCACTGTTCTCTGGCTATTGCTGACCCACTGTTCTCTTTGTGCTTGGAAGACTGCTAGCCTTCCCACTGAGAATCAAGTCCCTCTTGTGAACTCTTTGATGTCAACACAATCTGCTCTCTAATGGCTGCAAAAACTTTCCTGCGACATCTTGTCACAAACCAAGAAAACCATCAATCTTGAAAACAAATTTATGTAAGACTGAAAATGATGCCAACAAAGTCTTTTGGCTCTTCAAGCAATCGATCACATCTTGTACTTCGTCAAAGCACATGGTGTTTTCCCACATCTTGGTGTACTCAAAATCGACTTACAAGCCAACAAACACCATCGACTAAACATAAGTCGAAAAACATGATCGACACAACATAGTCGTCAAGACAACATCGACACAACTCGAGACTCATTGGAAACATATCCACCTTCCCAATGACAAGTCGACATTCATGATACACAATTATGTTACAATCATGAATCATTCATGATGAACTATCACCAAGCTCATTGTTTACACACACACAAAAACACATGTATGTGCATAGCTCTTCAACTCTCCTTCAAGTACAAACATAAGTACATAAACCCGAAACATGTGGGTGCATAAGAGCTGAAAAAGATATATGGTTGTAACAAGTGAACATCATACCTCTCTTTTACATCCTCCTGGCGAAGTTGTGCAACAAACAAGAATGCCTTCAAACGAATTGCATTCACATGCAACTTGCATCATACAAGTTGTGATAAACTGCTGCAACTTTTCATACTCTCAACATAAATGCATACATAAGGCTGAAATGTGCATCTACAACAGAAAATGCAAGCCTTACTTGCTCAAGAAATCCAACCATTTCTTACCAAGCCAACTCAATGGTGAATTTTTCTGTTGAAAATCATCCTCCTGTGAATCATCTTGACTCACATCGATGATGGAATCTCCTCTTCCATTCATGATAATCTCTTTATCCATATTCTTCTTGTGATGTGGATGAGTGGTTGGATGCAATGTCCAACATTGGTCAATGAGATGACCCCTCTTTTGACAATGAGTGCAAATCTTTTGCATCCTCTTTTCAAGTTGTCTTTGCTTGTAAAGTTTCCTGAAAGTGGTCAATCTTTTCCAACATTTTGAAACATGATGGTTATATAAACCACAATATGTACATGGACTTTTTCTTCCATTTTTACATGCAAATTTATCATGCTTAACATAATCAAATGCAACTGAATGATAGGCAGAATTATACCTTGAACATTCACCTTTATCGCCTCTTTGAGGAGGTGAATTTGAAGAGTTTCAATCTCTCCTTTGAAGACCAAAAACAATGTTCTTGTCCTCATGGCTGTCATAACTCTCTTGTTTCACACATTTTCATTCATCTTGAACACAAAATTTGCATGCTTGAGGGATAGAACTTGCAACAAAATTTGTTCTTGGAACTTTTTCCCTTGTCTCCTCAACTTTGGAATTTGCTCCATCTCTTTGTTCATATCCAAGACCACAATATTTGGGCCTCTCTTCAACAACAATAAGCTCAACAATTCCTTGTGCATGCTTGCCTAACCCTCTACCTTCATAGCCCATTTTTAATAAAAACTTGGACCCTATTCCTCTTGTGTGATTTTCAGAAACACCAAAGCATTCATCTTGAGAGGAATTTGAAGATAAGATAACATTACATACCTCATGTTCATGCATGTACTTGGTAAGGGTTTCCTTTGCCCCATGGAGTTGAGTCTCCATCTGATGCAACTTTTCAAGAAGCTGGTGCCTCTCCTCCTTCATGGCCATCAGCTACTCTTGAAGGGCAATGCTCTCTTCTCTATCTTCCCACAACTCTTGTATCACATCTCTCATGGTTACAAACTCCTTCAACATCTCTTTGTCAAATAAATTGGAAAATGAAGATGTATGAGAACTATCAATGTTTGAAGCTTCCTCCATCCTTACAAGATATCAACTTCAACACAAAACTTGCACAATAACCAATAGCTAAAACTCTAGCTATCAATGGAAATCACATGAGAAAAACAAACTAAGCTCTGATACCACCTGATTTGAAAATAGGGGGATGACTTGTTATGCTATGCAAGCACCCTCTACTTCATTAAATTAAACTTTTCCGGACCTTGCTCAATGTCTTTGTTATGCAAGATAAATTATGTGTCAAGTTTATGCATCTTCTTTCAAATGTTCATGTGTGAGGAAATTTTCTTTTAAAATGGTTAAATATGTGTTTTAAATAAAAACACAACAAACATAACTTGCAACAAATAAACCATCAAACTCACAACAATAACAAGATGATAAAGGAGTTCACCCCCAACTAGGCTACATCTCCTTGAGCCTCCATCAATGGACTTAGCTCTTTGGGATTAGTTTGTCAAAAATTCTTTTACAAGCTGCTGCTCAACTCCAATGGATTTACTGACTATACCATTGGGTTCAGAATACATAAAAACCCCAGAAATGATTAATAGAACTCTGAAAACGGATCATGGCTCATCCGGTTATGACCTCTTCTACATGTGGCCTTGAGCTTCCCTTAGCTTCCTTGTGGAAAAAACACCTTTAAAAGTCCTCAACAGCCTCTGAAACCTATCCCAATGTGTTCAGAGCATAACAATTAGCCAAAAATGACTATTCATTCATAGAAAACAAACTTGAGCTCATCTGAGCATGGCCTCAATCAATGAGGGCTTCAAGCTCCCTAGAGCTCTCTAAAAATTCAACGGTGAAAAACCTGCAAAAGAAGTCTTCAAATTCCTTTAAAAATAGTGTCAATGGATTCAGAACGTCCAAAAACCCCTAGCTGGGATTTTTCGGCACCTCAATTGGCCAAAAAATGAAGATAGGCCTCCTGCCATTTTCCTCCTTTAAGCTTGTTGTCTCTAGTTCGCCAAAACACACCTCTGTACATCCAACCTAGCTCACCTGATCAATATCGTGCTAAAACCTATCATCGGCACACAACTGTGTAGCCATGCGAACTGTAGGATGGTTAACGGAACTAAATCCCCCAACCGCCAAATCGTTGGGCATATGGGTCCATGTGACCGTGCGCTCAAACAAAAAGGGCCAAGGTTTAAACTCTTATGGAAATGTGCCAAGTGTTAGGTGAATGGTTGGGATAACTATTTAAAAATGTGTGCATTTTATATGGTGGTCACATGGTAGTCTGTGCGACTAGGGGCTAGGGCTAAGCCCCAGCCCGGACGCGCCCAAACCATACACATATTCAAACTCGAACATTTTTTAAAACATATAGTTGTAAGAACCATATGGTAGGTGCGTTGGTTGGGCGGCCTTTTCCAAAGCTTTTCCATGGTGGGGAGTTCCAAGGTTTGATCCCCATGGAATCCATATAAATTTTGAACTACACCATATACAACGGTGCCACGTGGCAGTCCACGACTGGGCCACGTGGCACCAAACCATTTGTTATAATAATGCCACGTGTCGAACCATCATTCGCCCAAAATCTACCAATCAACGATTGCGACATCATCAAATGCCACCTCAGTGTATGGACATGCCACACCATCGTACAGTCCTGCCACATGTCATACGGCCTTGCCACGTCAACATTCGTACGGACTATACAGACTGCACTGTCAACACACATTTTTTTACATGTTTGACGATTTGAACAAAATGCAATATCTCTCTCATCCGACGTCCGTTTGAACCCAAATGAGTTGGGTTGGGTTCGTAACGATGAGGGCTACGCACTTGTTCGTTTTGAGACAATTATGAGAACTTTGATTTTTGAGCAAAATTTTGACCCCTAGTCCAGACTCTGATCATTGTGTGAATGGCTTCGATGGTGACGGATGATATCTCAATGACACTTGAAAACAAGGGACAATTCCAATGGTATAAACTCAACACTAATATCAATGGAAAAATGAAAGATATGGATTAAACAATCTAAGGAGAATTTAGCCATGACAAAGATAATGTTAAATACCCTGCATATTCATGTATGAACCATCAACAACATAACGAGTTTATTATTCCAATTCTACACTATGTAAGCAAACTAGATTCATTCATTAACTAAGAAATTCAATTGTACTTTAATTCTAAGAAAGGAAATTGCGTGAAATAAAACTATACTATGTCTATTTTAACCATTCAAACTATGATAAGAAAATGAATTAAAAGCAGAAATTAAACTATGATATTAAAAAGTAAATTGACAATTACATTAACCAATAGCTAAGTAAATGAAATCTATATAAAACTAAGATAAGAAAACTATAAAAACTGGAAGTAAATCTATCCATCCATCAATCTTTGTCAAAAGAAACCCAAATTAAAACTATGTTCTATTCTAATTAAAAAAATTGTTCTAAACTTGACTGTAAAATTATAAAAGAAAGCACAATTTAACATCTAACTGCATGTGGGGTTAGTATAGTGAGAGAGAGACTTGCAAGCCTTTTCTAATCTACGAGATTAACGCATGGTAACATATATCATCATCTAATCCTGCAAAACAATTAAAACAATTAAAACAATTAAGCTACAACAAATTAGTTAGCACAATAAAAATATACATGCAGTATAGAAAATAAAAAGAGAGCAATTTAAATTAGGAAATGAAAAATAAACATGAAGACAGTTACCAGACTGCTGGTGGGCCCGTCGTGGTCACTCTCTAAAAGCACACCATGAACTCAGCAGGCCAAATTCACCATAAAAACCCAAAAACGCAGTTCTGGCAATGTAAAAACTAAAAAATAGAGAAAAACGAGTTTGTCTCCAATACAATGGTTCTTCTACTCGATTACCGATCTAATGACCATCCTATTAGTATTTATAAGATTACAACCCAAGTGGTCGACCACAGGAGGGTCGAACCACCTCTAAATTCGGTAAAATGCAATAAATGATGCCATAACTAACAAAACGGAGCAAGCCAATAATCGCCATCTTTAGACAACTAAAACTGAGTTGTATTGAGCTTAGTAGCTGGAGGGGGTGATCATGAAGAAAACCCATGTGCCCGATTTGTCCATTGCTGGCCTCCAATGCCATAACCGCCAACTCGCCTTGCATTTTTGTGCAATACTGGGTGCTGGAATGAGTGTCGGATTGGGTATCGGAACAAGTGTTGGAACAAGTGTCAGATCAAGTGCCAGAACTAGAAACATGGTGCGTTTTTCCTTGTAACAACAGAAAAACAAGAATTAACTCTTGGAGATTATAGAACATGATTAATTAAACTTGATTTAATCATTAAACTTGAATTACACGTACCTTATGGCGATCATACTGATTTACCATAAAATTCTTCAAAAAGATCCTTCAAAAGATGAAAAATGCATATGTACATATGGCAAAAAGTCTATAATAACGTCATGAAAATGATCGTATCTCGGGCCCAACATTACTCCCACACCTACGATTTTGTAGGTCCCACTGCAAACAAAAAGAAGTTACTCCTCGTGACTAGGATTGTTGAGGAGGATCAACTTTGGAAGCCTCTCCTTCTTGCTTTGAAGACTTAGACATGTGCCTCTTGTGTTTCTTTAATTGTGCTTTGAGGCTGCGGTTAGATTGGGTCATCCCATCGAGCAATCATTGAAGGGAGTTAACTTTTGCCTCAAGCACTGCTTTTTCATGATGAAGGTGTGCATCTATTGTCTTCCTCTCTTCCAACTGTTGAAGAAGCTGATGGTTTTCTTTTTGTAGCTTCTCTATGGTTGAAACAGAATCGATGATCTATGAGGAAGGCTTAGATCCTTTGAGGAATGTGGAAAATTTATCAGTTTTAGGATCTAGAGTGGGCCTAGGTGAAGTAGGAGTGATGGGAGATATGAAAGGTGAGGTAGGTTTTGATTTTGTTTTCCTTAGTGACTCTAATCCCTCCGCAAAGACTTCCCTAATTTTCTTATGAGGAATCTCAAGGTCGGAGGACACTTGGATGGGATCCGAAGCAGGTGGAGGTTTGCATAAGGCTTCGCTCTTGTGTTTTGGGCACTCTTCTGAAAGGGTCCTTTACCAAATCGATTGGCTCCCCTCTTATTTGTGGGAATGATGGGAAAGTCTTTCTACATTACTTCTTGGAGTTTCTTAGGTGTAGGACCAAGAGAAAGTGAAGGCATTGGGGGGTCAACAATAGGCTTATTTTGGTCTTTGTTCTTGGTCTTTTTCCTCGAAGAAGAAGTAGTAAAATCAGCAATATTTTGGTATTGTTCCAGCAAAGAGAGGGTTTTTGCAAGTGAGTTTGGAGTTCTTGGAGAGTGAGGCTTGGATGAAGAGATAGTTTTTAGGCTAAGTGGCTTTTTTACGGTCTTAACTATCAGGTGAGGGTTTGCAAATTGGTAGATAAAGGCATCCCAATTTTTCCCCTGCTTCTCTAGTTCAGAAAGAACAAGGAGTTTGATCAAGCCATGGTGGAAGAGACTATTGTGGGGATTCATCACATTTTTCCTCACTTGAGAGGACATCTTCTCCAATATTTTGAGAAAATAAAAGGGAAAGTTCAAGGGTTTGTTGAACAGAAAATGAGCCAACAATCTAAAATGAAAAGATTTGAAGGTGGAGTATCTACCTTCACATGTAATTAAACTTGTGATGATGATGATGGGGTTAACCAATTCTATCTTTATCCACTCCTTAGCATACCCTTTTTCTCCTGAAATGCTCTCGAATTCGGGCTTAAATGCCCTGTTGTAGCTTGAGCATGGAAATTGATGATTCTGGAACCATCTATCTCCCATTATTGAGAGCTTTGTTGCAGCATAAATGGACTCATCTGTGAGTTCAAAGATAAGAGACCCTACATGTGTTGTATTAGCATCAAAACCAACTACAAATTGCATAGATAGGTCGTCATCATGGCCCTGCAAACTAGACAGAAATGGCCCCCAACCAGCATGCAAAAACACTTCTCTGCATTGTGCGAATTCTGGAATGGAAAACAAGTCTACATAGGAGGAGGGTTTGTATCTTCTGGGCATTGTGATAGAGTTTGAATTCACCAAGAAAGGGAGAAATCGAGCCACGCAGAGGCACGAGTTAAGCACAAGACAAGAGATGGCACAAATTTGGCACGGTCTGAGTGCGATTTGAACAGAGGATGAGATGACAGAGGTTGGGTGCAATTTCCTAACATAGAGGAGAACAATTGACAAGGGTAAATGAGATAATAGAGTTCCCAGCCCGATTTTGGATGCTCTTATGGTGGAGTGCGTTGCCCACATGTGCACGTGAGCTGCCATGTGTGGGAAATTCGAATTCAATGGCAATCTTGGGAGCAATGTATTGGTGCATATTTAGATCAATGTCCAAGTCTTTTGACTTGGAAATTTGATCATAACCATATGAAGCATCTTTTAATCAATGCCTATAACAAATTTAATTGAATGTAATTGAATTCTGGTTCCCTCAAATCTAGGACAGTTACTGGTATGCAATGGCACTTCATTTAACACCTCATACGACACTTCATCCGGTACCTCATACAATATTCCTGTGTTAAGTGCATTTTCACCTCTTATAATGGATGGCCTGCAATTGGAAGTGTTTTTGACAACCACAGTAGTTAATGAGCAGAGGCAGAATGCTCCATGCTCACTCATTATTCTAGCATATGACATATAATGTCAAAAACCTACAATTAATGAGTTATAGCAATCATAAAATGTATTATCAAACCTACAACATGCAGTTTGTAATGAATGATAAACCGATAAAGAGTGGTATGTTAAGTATGTGTTCAGTAATTTATAGCACACAGGAGTTTAAGCATTTCAAAAATAACATGACTATCACTGTAATAACCTGTATCATGGTAATAATACAAAAATTCTTGCAAAGACTCATTTCTCTAGGCAATGGTCATTTGTCAGCTCATGAACCCCTCCCCCACACCTAAGTATTGTGACACCTCACAATCAAAAGTATAGGAAACTAGTCAGTATCCCCCAATAGTCGAATATTTATAGTATGTCAAGTGTAAATATAAAATTTCACAGCTTGGTCTGACAAGACAGTTAGAAGATGGCCCCACCTATAGGATAAGATATCCTATATATAGATAAGAAGAGGTAGACAAGAGAGTTTCAAGATAGTCTTAGAGTCATTTCCAAATGGCAAGTTTATGAGATTCATTAACCTTAGATTAATCACACATACTCCATCTCAACATTGTCTGCAAGTAATGTCGTACATCAGGACAAGTTTAAATTTAGTATTTATTTTTGTCAGATTATCATCCTTGCTAGGTAGAATGCCCCACTGCTAGCAAGCCTGTTCAGTACTCCGATAGGTTTTCCTAGTCATACCACAGGCCGGTACCCACTTCCAACAGACCTGTTCAGTATCCCGGTGGGTTAGCCTCTTAAACCCTCAGAGACTGGCCCTCCATCTTTTAAGATTTTAGTATAGGGTTGCTTATGCAAGAAGATGGGGGAAAAAATACGAAACAACTTTTTCTTTATTTTTATTTTTAATTGGGATGGTATTTATGTTAGAGGATGAATTTACATTATATTGTTAGTGATTGTCCCAATGTAAGGGGTACTTAAGCGGATGTGGCCTATCTAAAGATATGATATAATCAAGCTATTTAGTGTGTAGTGGATGGTACCATTAAGAAATAATAGAAAGGTATCTCTAGGATCAACTTACTTTCTTCCTTTGTAGTTATTGTGATGGTTCCATGACTAATTGCTAATTAGACTTCCTTGTTACTCTTTCATAAAGACAATTGACTCACTTACTCGGGTTTCTTGGAAAAATTGTACGAGAGACCTCTAGGCTTGATAGTTATGGTATTGCTTCCTTATACAGTGGTGAAGAGTTTCAAGAGAAACTACTTTAGAATGCCTTAAAAAATGATAATGTTTGCAAAAATATGGCTAACTACAGTAAGTCAATATTCATTTGATTCTTTACCAACATAAAATTCAAGTATAACAATGTTTTTGAGAAAGATTCATTGAAATTGTGTACTCCTGATGAAGTAAATACCTACAGAAATATCTAGAATTGCCTTATTAACAAAATGCAAAAACTATTTACATATATACAGTAGGAAATTCGGAAAAAAATTCAAGAACAAGGGGGAACTTCCCCATCTACTAAAGCCAATTCCTTGTCAGCTAACATGACCTGTAGAAAATCTTCTCTGGAAATGGGATTATGATAAAATTTAAGTCGGTGTCCATTTACCACAAAGGAGGTCCATCGTCAATTGTTTTAATTTTTACAACTCCATTGTCATATACAGTGTCTACCTCGTAAGGGCCCAACCATCTGGTGGTGAGTTTGCCTTTGAAGTTTTTGAATCAGGAATCAAACAATAGGGCCCAATCACTAGGTTGGAAGTGCTTCTTCTTAATAAACTTGTCATGCCACTTGCTCCTCTGGTTTTGGACTAATATCATCTGTTGGATGGAATCTTGCCTGATTTCATCCAACTCATTTAGTTGTAGGGCTCGTTGCTTTTGAGCCTCATCTAGGTTCAATCCTAACTCTACGGCAATACCGAAGGTCATTACTTGAAATTCTACAGGTAAAAGTACTTGTTTCCCGTACACTAGCTTATAAGGGGTATGCCTAGTGGTATTTCTCCAGGTAGTCTGGTATGCCCACAAAGCCTCTGGAATCCTATCAGCCCAATCCTGGTGATGTAACTGAACAGTCTTGGTCAATATGGCTTCCAGAACTTTGTTTGTGGATTCTACCTGACCATTGGCTTGCGGGTGGTATGGAGAATATTTACGGTGTTTAATCCCATATGTCTTTGTTATCTCTTTCATCATATTGAAAGTAAATTGAGTGCCTTGGTCGGTAACAATTTCATGAGGGACATCGAAGTGGGTAAATATGTCTTCATAGATAAATTCGACAACAGACTTCTATGTGGCCTTGAATAGGGATTTTTCCTCTACCCATTTGGTGACAAAGTCCGTACAAACCAAAATATAGTTCTTCCTACAGGACATGGGTGAAATTGGTCCTACAAATTCGAGGGCCCATTTTTCGAAGGGTTCTATCATAACTTAGGCCTACAAAGTCATTTCGTCAGATGACATATGTCTTCCTATTCTTTGGCAACTATCACAACTTCTCACATACTTGGCAGCATCTTTGAAAATGATATTCCAATAGTAACCTGAATGTAATACCTTATATGTTGTGTGTTTGTCAGAGAAATGGCCACCACATGGTCCATCATGACAACTTTGTAGTATATCAGGTACCTTGTCCTCTCGTACACATCTATGAATAATCAAATTAGGACCTGTGCGAAAAATATCATGACCAACCCAAGAGTAATTAGCACTCTATGTAATAATTTTCCTCTTTTCATGAGGTGACAAATGAGATAGTAACTTCCTAGTGGCCAAATAGTTTTCCATATCCACAAACCATGGGGTATTGAAAGAGAGGGAAAATAGGTGCTCATCTGGGAAACTATCATCTACACGGATATCATCATACTCATTTTTTATTCGGGAAAGAAAGTTAGCTACTACATTATCCTTTCCAGGTCGGTCAAGCACAATAATATTAAATTCTTGCAATAACAAGAGCCACCTAGTCACTCGACCATTAGTTATAGGTTTATTCATGAGGAATCTAATGTCAAAATGGTCAGTGTGTACAAATACTTCATAACCTGTAATGTAATGACAAAATTTGTTAATAGCATGAACAACTGCCAAGATTTCCTTCTCGGTGACTGTGTAGTTCAACTCGGTAAGGGACAATTTCTTGCTTATAAAATAAATGGCATAGGACTATTGGTCCTCTTTCTTCCCTAATACCCCTCCGATTGCAGTGTTGGAGGCATCAGTGGATATATGAAATGGGAGAGTCCAATTGGGCCCTCTAAGAATTGGTGCCACAGACAACTTGGCTTTCAGGGTTTCAAAGGAAGTTTGGCATTGCTTAGTCCAAACAAAATCAACATCTTTTATCAATAATCCAAACATAGGTGCAACAATCTTTGTAAAATTTTCAACAAATCATCGGTAATATCTGACATGTCCAAGAAAGCTTCTAACCTCTTTTTGAGTCTTGGGGATGGAAGTCTAATAATGACCTCAATCTTTGCAGGAACAAATTTTATTCCTTCAGATGAAACATAATGTCCTAGAACCACTCCTTCAGTTAACAACATTTTTCATTTTTCATGACTTAGAGATAGGTTCATTTTCTGGCATCTGATGAGGACTTTTTCTAAGTTGTCTAAGGCTTCCTGGTAAATGTTTCCATGGACTGTGAAGTCATCCATGTATACCTCCACACAATCATGAATAAGATCAACAAATATCCCTAATACTACTCGTTGAAATGTGGCAGGAGAATTACACAATCCAAATGGTAAGACCCCATAGGCATAGGTGCCCCATGGACAAGTAAAGGTAGTCTTGTTCTAGTCCTCGGGTGCTATAAGAATCTGGTTGTACCCATTGTACCCATCTAGAAAGGAGAAATACTTCTTTCCAGAAAAGGTATCTAGAACTTGGTCAATGAAAGGAAGAGGAAAGTAGTCTTTCAGAGTGGCCTGTTTGAGTTCCCGAAAATCAACACAGATTCTCCATTTCCCAGTCAATTTCTTTGGAAACACTATAAACGGGGATACCCACTTACTGTCAGAGATGAGATAGATAAATCCAACATTTAGCAACTTTTCAATCTCCTCCTTGACTATGTCTTTGAGTACTGGGTTCATCCTTCTCTGGGGTTGCCTAACATCTGTTACCTCCCCCTGGGTATATATATGGTGGATGCATGTGTCATGGTGTATACCCTTCATGTCAGTGTATTCCAAGGCAAATGATCTTGTTTGTTCTTTAAGGATATATACTAACTGTTTATGTTGGTCTATATGTAGCCCGGAGTTTATATATAAAAATTTCCCTGTACTAATATCATAGGGCATAGTATAAGAATGGAAGACTTATCTATTTCGAAAATAAAATATGTTGAAGACAAAATGGATGGGTCTAATTGTTCTTGAAATTCTTCCCCAAACATGTACTCAAATTGGGGAAAAGACTGTGGAAAATCCACACATGTAATAGTAGAAATGAATTGGTTTAGCACATTTTATGTTGTGTGTTCTTGAAGTTCCCTTGCATAGTCACTAGGCAATACGGATTCTTCCCAGTCTTTGTTCTCATATGGACATTCAAGCCACCATACATTCTCCATAATAGGTTGAGCTAGAGGATAAATGGTGAGCTTTTGGATAGAGAGACCATTCGAGATGGTCATTTCTCCTTCTCTACAACCAATACATGCATTGGTTGTGGCTAGCCAAGGTCTTCCCAAAATAATGGGATGGCCTTTGGCAGGATCCTTTGAATGAATCACAAGAAAATCTATGGCGTACTCCCATGAGGCTAAAGTAAACATGACATCATCTAAAATCCCTTCAAGTATAACCCTAGTCTTATCTGCTAATTCCAAAATGGTTGGGGTAGGTCAAAGAAGAGGTTGTAAATGTAATTGTTCCAAGGTAGTAGTAGTCATAACATTGATGGTTGTCCCTAGGTCTATGAGAGTGTTTCCGATGGAGACCTCCTTAATAGTTATGGTCACTATGGGGTTTCCTAGATTCCCATACTTTGCTAGCTTTGGTTGCTCTGATATGTACTTAGAGAGTCCTCCTACCAAGTGTACTATAGGAGGGTCCTTTTGCTTCCTACATAGCTTCTTGATACACAATTCTTTGACTACCTTACTATACATCGAAATGTCTTTAATGGATTAAAGCAAGGGAATTTTGACACAAATATTTTTCAATTCATTCAAAATGTCAAATTTTGGTCAGGTGGTAGGTTTCTCGATTACCAATCGATCTGGATAAGGAGGGACCTTCATAATTTGTGAAGGTTCATTTTGGGTAATCTTGGGTTCTTGATTCTTCAAGATAATAACATCTTCCCACCTAGTGTCATCCATGGATTTTTTGGTGGTTTCTTCTTCCTCCTCTTGCTGGATGACTACTGAGGGTCTCTGCCTCTCCAAAACTTTTCCAGATCTTAGTTGAATTTCCTGTAATGGAACAGGAGTAATAACATATGTCGGGAAGGCTTGCATCTCAACATTGTTAAGAGGTTGAGTGGGCTTATTATTAGGATTTGGCACTGGCTGTGCTGGTAATAGTGTCGGTTTTGGGGAGCTTGCATTTTGAAATTGTAGCGGTTGTTGTTGTGGGATAGGAGGTAAAGGTGGTGGAACAAAACCTGGCAAAAGTTGCAGAGTGGTCAATGAGAACTGAGGATAAGGATGGTTGTACATAGAGATATGTGGAGCTTGAGGGTTTCCTTGGTTGGTCCTCCCCTCCATCCTTGAATCCAAGGATGTTGGTACTGAGTAGACCAATTTTTCCAACCTGGTGAGTTCCACTGTTGTTGTTGATAATAGGGTGGAACTTGAGACTGTAGATCTGGGTATGTGGGTTGATTCCTAGGCTGCCATGGCCTCCTAGGTTCATAAGAAGACTCCCCAGGATCTCCACTCCTATATATGGCTAATAAACTGGGCAATGATGGACATTTTTCAGTCACATGGTCTTCTGTAAAGAAGCCAGAAACTGAAATGTTATCTAATGGGCACTCCCTTGAGGAATGTTTCCTCCTACATCTTGGGAAATATATGCTCAATGCTGCATTTTCCTCCTCCTGTTTCTTTTTGAGTTTAAGGGTATCCAACTGGGAACCTATTATGCTTAAGATGTCAGTCATAAAGTTTTCTAAAAGGTTCCCTATCTATGCTCTCATGATACCACCTGAACTAACTGATTTTAAGCTTCTATTGTAAGGGTCCCAAACATTCTTCCCTATTTTGGCTCTACTCCTTGAGTAATTTTTACACATTTAAGATATTTTAGCAAATGTTTTATGAGAGATGTCACCTGATGCCATCAGGTTAAGCATCTCTAGATATTCTTCTGAAATTCCCTTGAGGAAAAGATCCCTAATTGCATCCTCTGGGAGGTCATGGTATTTTGACTTCTAGGAGATATAACCAAATCATTCCATATAATCTTCAAGGGTCCCATCTTCTAATTGTTGGATTTTAAAAATGTCATTACGAGACTCTTTGGTCTTGCAGTAGTCTTGGTACTTCTTGAGAAAGATGTCTTTCATGGATTCCCAAGACCTAATACTGGATTCTCCCAACCCCATGAACCATCTTAGTGCAGAGTCTTTGAGGGTGGCAGGAAAGAGTTTTAATTTTTGGGCATCTTGTATGTAGTTGTAACTCCTACACAAGATGTCAAATTCAAATAGGAAGGTGTCTGGATCTTCACTATTTTTACCATAAAAGGTAGGCAGTGGTGAGAGAGGAACATTCTTCATGTTGACATTCAGAGACTAGTGTCTAAAATCGAAAACCCGAAGGTATTTTTGGTTTGGTTTCCAGTTTCTTCTTCCTCCCCATGTCTTACATTGTTATGGTCCTCCTGATCACCCATATTGGCTTGGTTTCCAAAAAGAGAGTACCTAAGTGGTTTTATCTTTGAAGAGAACAAGGTTTCTCTTTGATGAAAAGATCTTCCTACTGATTGGATGTCTGGGACTCTACTCGAGCTGGTTGAGATTATTGGTGCCAAATTTTCTGTGTCAAATTGAGAGATGATTACAATGGTTAAACTACCAAACAAAAGATTCACCTGTTCAGGGTCTATGATATCCTTAAAATTAGGGTCCCCTGGTGGTGGTGTAAAAGCAAAGGTTGTATTGTTTGGTTATATGGAAGACTTGAGTGGACTTGCCTCCTGTCCTTATATGATTTATGCTTTAGTTTCTTGTTCTATGGTGCTCCCTGTGTTAGCCCCTTCAAAGACTATTTTATCTCTTTGAGTCGAGCTAGCTTTTGTTTTTTGGTATCAGTCTGTGGATTTTATAAGAGGAACGTTCCTTCCCCCAAAGAGATCAAAAGGAACCTTGATAGAAAGGTCCGATTTTGATTTAATGTATCTACCTTGTGGATCTCTAGGCCTATTCATGAAAGAAAGAAAAAACAAAAAGAAAAATCTACCATTTGATTCCTAGGTCTATTCATGAAAAATAAAAACAAAAAGAAAAACTACCATTGGGTTTGGGGGAACCTACTATAGCAGATGTGCAGGTTCTTACCTCTCGTCTTAAAGTTCCCCTGCCACCAAACTAATGTTAAGGTCTAGAAATGATCTAATTTCTAACTTCTTCTTACCTTGATACAAATCCCCTGACAACGATGCCAAAAACGATGGGTGTTCTATATGCACTAAAAACACAATAAAAACCCTCAGTTAAATTGTCAACCTAGGGTAAGTAAACTTAGAGTTGTAGAAAAATATATGCCAAAGGTAGAAGGATGGTAGGAGTATAGTATAACTAAGGAAGGCAACTATCTAAGGCTAATCTACTCAAGAAAAACTATCTAATGAGAAAACCCTACTAAGCACAATGAAACTAGGTAACCTAAGTAATTTTGGGCCAAGGGTTGATGGATAGTTCCTAAGAAAGAAAATGAAAACTCTATGTAAAGAAAACAATAATCAAAATCAAACTACAAAGAATAATAAGAAAATGACAAAAGAAAACTTCTTTAACTTGCCAACCTACATTCAATGAGCAACTACCCTATGAAAGAAAATAAATAAGAAAGTAAGAAAAAATGCCTATCTAACCTATTAAAGAAAATAGACAAGTAAGCAAAGACACCTAACTAACCTACTAAAGAAAAAAACAAGTAAGCAAAGGCACCTAACTAACCTACGAAAGTAAAAGACAAGCAAAGGCAACTAACTACTGCAAGCAAAACTTCTCATTGAACAATTATCTAGCCTAAGAAGCAAGTTAACTAAATGCCTAATGCAAAACTATTTCTAATGCGTGAAAGGAAATCTAAATGCTCAATGCAATGCATGAAAGGAAATCTATTCTATTGAAAGCAAGAAAGACTACCAACTAAACTTATGAAAACAAGAAACTATCTCTTCTAATCTATGAAAGCAAGAAACTATCTTTAATCTATGAAACACTCAAATGTGATGTTGGTGGTTGTGTGAATGCCTTCGGTGGTGACGGATGATATCTCGATGACACTTGACAACAAGGGACAATTCCAATGGTATAAACTCAACACCAATCTAAATGGAAAAATGAAAGGTATGGATTAAACAATCTAAGGAGAATTTAGCCATGACAAAGATAATGTTAAATACCCTACATATTCATGTATGAACCATCAACAACATAACAAGGTTATTATTCCAATTCTACACTATGTAAGCAAACTAGATTCATTCATTAACTAAGAAATTCAATTGCACTTTAATTCTAAGAAAGAAAATTGCGTGAAATAAAACTATACTATGTCTATTTTAACCATTCAAGTTATGATAAGAAAATGAATTAAAAACAGAAATTAAACTATGATATTAAAAGGTAAATTGACAATTACATTAACCAATAACTAAGTAAATGGAATCTATGTAAAACTAAGATAAGCAAACTATAAAAAATGGAAGTAAATCTATCCATCCATCAATCTTTGTCAAAAGAAACCCAAATTAAAACTATGTTCTATTCTAATTAAAAAAATTGTTCTAAACTTGACTGTAAAATTATAAAAGAAAGCACAATTTAACATCTAACTGCATGCGAGGTTAGTATAGTGAGAGAGAGACTTGCAAGCCTTTTCTAATCTACGATATTAATGCATGGTAACATATATCATCATCTAATCCTGCAAAACAATTAAAACAATTAAGCTACAACAAACTAGTTAGCACAATAAAAATATACGTGTACAAAAAATAAAAAGAGAGCAATTTAAATTAGGAAATGAAAAATAAACATGAAGACGGTTACCAGACTATTGGTGGGCCCCCCAGCAAGTCGTGGTCACTCTCTAAAAGCACACCACGAACTCAGCAGGCCAAATTCACCATAAAAATCCAAAAACGCAGTTCTGGCATAATTTTGGCAATGTAAAAACTCAAAAACAAAGAAAAACGAGTTTGTCTCCAATACAATGGTTCTTCTACTTGCTTAACTATATAATGAACATCCTATCAGTATTTATAAGCTTACAATCCAAGTGGTCAACCACAGGAGGGTCGAACCACCTCTAAATTCGGCAAAATACAATAAATGATGCCATAACTAACAAAATGGAGCAAGCCAATAAGTGTCATTTTTAGACAATTGAAACTGAGTTGTCTTGAGTTTAGTAGCTGGAGGGGGCAATCATGAAGAAAACTCATGTGCCTAATTTTTCCATCACTGGCCACCAATGTCATAACCGCCAACTCACCTTGTTTTTTTGTGCAATACAGGGTGCTGGAATGAGTGTCAGATCAGATACTGGAACAAGTGCTGGAACAAGTGCTGGATCAAGCATCAGAACTGGAAACATGGTGTGTTTTTCCCTGTAACAGTAGAAAAACACGAATTAACTCTTGGAGATCATAGAACATGATGAATTAAACTTGATTTAATCATTAATCATGAATTACACATACCTTATGGTGATCATACCGATTTACCATAAAATTCTTCAAAAAGATCCTTCAAAAGATGAAAAACGCATATGTACATATGGCAAAAAGAGTAAAATAATGTCATGAAAATGATCATATTTCAAGCCCAACACTCAAGAAGCACCTCAAGGATGATTCCTTCAGTGTAGAGAGAAAGAGCTTGAGATTCTACTCATTTGAGGTGTAAATCATAATTCTTGCACACAACTACAAACTCAAATAAAAAGGTGCATAGTTTTCTATAGTAAGGCCATGGAAGTGAGGAATATCAGTTGGATTGATGTTTTTCATTTTCTTTCTCCATCAGTTTCTTGAATGGGAAACTCTAAGACTTATACTTGGTCTCCAACATAATCCATTTTTTGGTGATATGGGGATCCTTGTTGTCACAGGGGTAGACCTAAGGTTCAATGCTTCAACATTGCACTAAAAAAACCTAACTACCGGCCCTTTCGGCAACACCTGCGAAGCAGGTGAAGTCTCACCCAAGGTAGAGGCGGGGGGGGTTATAGGACTCAGGTGTCTGTAACCAAGATGGGACATAGATTTTTTATTACAATTACTTCGCAGAGTACTTAGGAACAACATGTATTAACTCATTATCTTTATTCACATCGCCGATAAAACCCTAAGTACAGATCGACATAGTAACGATGACAAAATACACATCGCACTTTAGCATCATAATTCAGATATAACACATTCAACCTATGAAAAGAACTAAAAATTCATAGATCTATCTATCATTCATAACATTCAATGCACTAAGCAAATCCACAACAAAACATTGTAGCAAAAATAAAACACAAGATTTACGTGGTTCACCCCAGTGTGGGGCTACATCCACCAACTACTTATTCTTCTTTATTAGGCTTCACTCTCTTACATCCATCTTCTCCTATGCACTAAGCCACAGAGACAAGCTCCGCACTGGACAGGTGATCTGCGCACTAAGCACCAGATCCACCTTCCCAAAATCAGGTCAAGGCACAGAGCCAACTCTTCTATTACATGCAAAGCCTTACATACACAGTCTGTTGCACAAAGAAAATCAGAAGTACTTTCCTCTTGCAATTAGCTACTTACACCGCTTCTACCACTAAGCTACTTCTACCTTATAATATTTTCTTATTTATACTTTTAAATTCACTTACAAAAAGGCCTAATCATGGGTAAACCCGTGGGTCGACATCTAATACCCATTACAAAAACTCTAATGAACCCCTTGTCGAGTCCACAAAACATGTGAGATCCCGCAATATTAACTCCGCCTGGGTGCTCCATCTTCAACCAAACTGTTGAAGTCCAAAAAGTGGTCAAACCAAACCAATGTTTCCTCAAAACTTGTTTGAGGGCTAACAATCCTTCTTCATTTGAGATATTCTCAAAATTATTTTTTTCTCCTCTAAGAAATCCACAAAAAAAATTGTCCCCTCTTGGGAAGATGGCTCACAATAAACTTGTGGTTTCCCTTGATTGCTAGGACTTGGTTCAGTGGTGGGGGTTTTAGGTAAGAATTTTCTTATTTTATCCCTAAATTGAGGCATGCAGCCTAAAAAATTCTTAAACAAAAAAGTGAAATCTACTTAAAAAAAACATTTTTGCATAAGATGGTGATATGCATGCATTCAACAACAAAACAAAATCTATGAATAAAAATGATAAAAAAAAATGGTGTAGTATTTAGCACTTCCTCGACAAAGGCACAAAAAAGGGATGATGAGCCAAAGAAAAACAACGATAATGTTGCATGCCTCAGATCACAACTTCAAATGTCAACTTGGGGTTTGTACAAACTTGAGAAGCAGTGCGCATTATATGTGCAGACCCTATACATGCATTTATCTACATGGAAAGACTACATTCATGTAAGGACCACTTCAAGTTCTTTAGTAAGGGAGGTAAAAATAACAATTATTCAACACTAAAGAGATCGAATATGATATTCAAATGTAGATAAAGTTGTAAACTACTTGAAATGAAGGACTACAAAACAAAATTTAAGGGACCAAGCAACCCAGTTACCAATCCCTTCTTATCATGTCAGTGGGAAGCTACGGTACAAGTCTGTAAGAAGAAGCATGTAAGGATGCAAATCAAGGTGAGCTAGTATATGTTACTATATCCAAAACCAAGAAGTAAATCGATGAGAAATGAAGTTGCACTTACCTAAGTTAATCTAAAGAAAGACAAGTCAAACCCTATGGTAAACTACTCTATAGCATAAATTGGAACAAAGTATGAGAAAGAAAAATAATCCTTTTTGAGGTGATATTGAAGTAATTCATGGTCTAACGTATTATTTTTTATGATGATAAAACACTACAAATATATTAAAATAGTGTTGGAGGTGATGTTAGGAGACAACACATTCCTACAAGAACTGCAATGTTGCTATAGGAAATTGTCTAGAAATGAATAAATTTCTACATGAAATGCAAAATGTTATATTAAATATATGATGCAAGTGGAATATACCAAATGAGAATAATGATAAAGTAAATGCAACATGAAATGAAGGAAATATAACTTGAAATGATACCATAGAACTAATGATGTTCCTACAGGAAATTGATCGTTGGTAATTTGATCATGCATAACCTAGTTTATAACAAAAGAAACTAAAAAGTGTTTAAAGTAACATAAAGAAAAGAACAAAAGGATCCTATAGTAACCTTGGGTGGTCCCTACCCAAGTTCTCTACAAGAAACCTAGAAAGAACTAATAACAACAAGCTTGAAAACCCTTTCCTTAACATATCATCTCAAAACAAAAATACAAATTGAAGAAGTTCGAGCTCTTTGAATGTTGAGTATGATAACCTCAAATTAATCTAAATATTGAATAACTAACTAACCCAATGCTATCTCCTAGGTTATTTTCATACTAAGATCTTGCATCATCCTAGGACTTCAATCACTCCTTGATTGAAGGGGATATGTTCCCAATATCCCTAAATTAAGGGCCCTTAGTTCTAGGAACTAGATCTCTTGGTAGATTACATCTCATGGTTCAACAATTCGCGTGAGTGAATTGGATATGGTGCATTTATGACTTAATAGCCCATGGAAGAGGATGAGGGGGGAGGAATTACCCTTTTTCCTCAAGGCATGTTGGAGTAGAAATATATTTATGTTTCAACCTTCTTGGAGTTAGTCACGTAAATATTCATATCGTCATGAAATCAATTACAACACACTTTATCAGCCAACTCGGCCTATTCATTATTTAATTGTAAAAAAATATATTTTATATTAATCATGGTTAAAAAATAGGTTTATTGAGCACAAAACAAGGTCAAAATGTGTCATAAATGTGCCTCATGACCTACAAAGTGGAGGCCCATCAGTTGATAGTATTCAAAGACACTAAGGAGTATGCTAAAGCTTATATTTTTTTATAGAGAACTTGATGACCCTCCAAGAGAGATGAACTACTCATACACCCAATGGTTGCATTATATCCATTCAAGAAATGGAAGTCAATTTTATCAGGCCCATTAATTGACCAACAAGATATTCAATATCCTGATACATCATCACTACTATTATAAGATGGGTGAAAGTAGCACTAACATGGGACTACAACACAAATACGACCACAAGTTTTATTTTCTAGAAAATCATATTCAAATTTGGTTGCCTCAAGAATTTGATAACTAATTAGGATAAGAACTTCATGAGAAATACTATTTAATCCTCACACAAGATTTTATGGTGCAACACCATAATATTAGTCCCTACCACTTGCAAGCCAATGGGATTGTTGAAGACTTCAATAAAACACTAGATAAGAGTATGAGAAAGCTTTTTGATATAAACCAAGATGATTGAGAAGAGAGAATAGATGCGGTGCTTTGGGGGACATTGTACTATGACCAAGAATCTCACTAAACACACTCTATTTAATGTTTTCTATGCCAGAGAAGTAGTAGTGCCTATAGAGTTACTAGTACCAAGTTTTTCATTATGAAAAATACCAAAATGATGGATGCAGAGTCGATACAAATCCAACTTGTGGAGCTAATGTAATTACAAGATGATCAATTTTTATCTAGATATCACCAAGAAGTTCAGAATCCATGGCATGATCACCATATCAGGTACCAGAGCCTTGAGAAAGGCGACTTGCTATTACTCTACAACATCAAGTACCTCCAGAACCTTGATAAGTCATAGATGCATTGGTTGGTCCCATTCATATTTGTATCAATTCAGGATTCATGAGTAGTAAAGGTGGCCCAAATGGGTGGAACACTTAAGGAGGAATGGTTGAATAACATCTTCCTAAAACCTTTCACTCCTCCTCAACACTAAGTTGCAATGCTCCTGAAAGGAGATTTGTAAAATATTGCTAATTTAGTCAATTCAATAAGTCTTAGTGTGTGATTGAGCCAATTAGTCTAGTGGAATAAATATTAACCGTATGGTTAATAAGTCTTTAGTTAATTTGACTCATATTTGAGAACCTTTTAATAAGTTTTACTCTGTAATTCACTTTTAATGTTTCTTGAAGGGTATGCACCACCTTTGTGGTTGAGGGGGGGAGAGAATTATTATTTCAACCTTCTTAATTCTTAGGGTTGTTCCCAAAGAAGGCATTTGAGTTGCACCAAGAGAAATTATTTGGGTTGCATTGATATGCCACCTACGGGTTGTGCCAAAATAAAATATTTTAGCCGTGGTATCATGATACAATGTTGAGGTCATAATAAAAAAATTGTGGGTCCACTAATAATAACCACATGCATTTAATACCTGCTAACCACATGCATTTAACACCATAATAAAAATGGCATACTTTCAGTACCCATTTATACTTTTTTTCTTATAATTTTGCGTTATTCACTTTCCTTTTTTATACTTCCTTTATCCATTTCACCTCATTTATCAGTAAGGTATCGATCCTACCTCATATGCCATGATTACGTTATTTTTTCATAATTCCTAGGAAGGAACTCATTACTTTTAGTCACTAATATTGTTATATAGGAGAATAAAATGGCTACAACACCTCAAAGTGGCAGCAACACCTCTCTGCTACAATTCCAAGTGCTACATTTTCGATCACTAACCAAGTTGTTGCAATTTCAGACATGAACCAACTGCTGCAACTCAAGGTGCATCCTTAGTTTTTTCAACTCCAAATAAATGGTTGCAACTTAGAGCACGCTTTTTGTTACGGTGACGCCAAATATAACTCACCAGCACATCAGTCAATGTTGTAGTTAGAATTTGGGAGTTAGCAGTTGGGAAGCAATATCCACAAAGGAAGGCGACATGAGATAAGTGTGTGACTAAGGAAATCAGTTACCTATTGAGTCAACATATGCCTAATTCCCACTAACACTTGAAATAATATTTATAACCAGATGAATAACCAAATTTTCATGGTTGTCCATCCATTGTTTGCATAATTTTAGAACAATAGTCATGTTGTATAAAAACCTCGGTTCCCTAGAGTTGAGGGGGAGGAAATTATTCTGGCAATTACATTTTGTTGCTATTGTACCTTTTAAACTATGACAATATAATTTTGGTTCTGGATTTCTAATTGTGTATTCATGTATTGATTGATCATGTGATTCTAGTTCCATATCCAAGTACCTTGCCTAAGGGGATAGGGCCCCCTCATTAGTCAAGTATCACCTGTAACAATAGGATTAGAATTAACATTTTACTTTTGTTCAGTTTATTCTAGCATTAATTGCTTTCAATCATTGTAATTCTAGGTTCATAATTGTATTCACATGTTGTATATGTCTTATGATTTGTTGTCATTCTAGAACTATAGTATATCCTCTCGGATTTCAGATTTATCTTTCAGTTCACTGCATTTTTAGATCTATAGAACAATGTTATGATTCATGAGTGGTTTGGTTTTCTATTCTTAACTTGCTATTAATATTCTTATAATTATTCTGCACTTTTCACTGCTACAACTCAAGTCTCATAAGTTTCTATTATAATGGAGTTCAGCAGCTGCAACTCAGTTGTTGGTGTTATTTTCGTGCTGCAACTCACGTTGTTGCAACTCTTCTTGCAACTACACTTATTTTGTTTATTTTTTTATTCTCTCTAAATTTACTCTTTGTGAATTTGGATTGATTTCATTGGATTAATATTGAGTGAACAAACACTTAATTGTTGCAACAATACAAGACCTTCATTATACTCGAGAAAGTCACCAATAGATTATAGCACAAGTTTCAAATCTTGCAAGTGTGATTTTAATTTCCACAAGTGTGATTTCAATTTCCACAAGTGTGATTTCAATTTCCACAAGCATGACTTCAATTCTCGCAAGTGTGATTTTCATTTCCGCAAGTGTGATTTCAATTCTCGCAAGTGTGATTTTGATTCTCGCAAGTGTGTTTTTGATTCTCGCAAGTGTGATATCAATTTTTATAAGTGTGATTTCAATTCCTACAAGTGTGCTTTAATTTCTGCAGAGCAACTTAGGCCTTACCACAGTTTGGTGACTTAATTAAGTATTATGAATCTTTGAATCGTACATTAAAGTTATACAACGCCATAGTAAAAAAAAAACTCTTCTTGCATATATTTTGCATGAAAGTTTGCAACTTTCATATGAGCCCCAAATTGATAATTAAATGTGCCACTCTTCATTTTCTTACTAAGTTAATTAGAAACCAATTGAAAGGTTTTTATTTTTTTGGCGTCGTTGTCGGGGAATCGTCAAAAGAAAGTAGTGTTGTTTAATTATGTGGATATTTATTCATTTCACTAGAATAGATGTTATTATTTCTTTTCAGTAATTTGTAGGATGATTTCTAATATTTTCTATGCCCAAGTCTAGAGATCAACAGGGTAGATTTATTATCTCTTCTAAAAAATCCCCAAAATCTAACAATGCAGGTCAATCACAAAAGGAGAAGGACCATCATCAACCAAAGTACTTATCACCAAAAACAAGTTCCCTTGCCAAAAATCAATGTAAAGCATCTCCTTGAGTATCATAGATTATGCAAGGATATATGTACAACGAGATCCCATTGTCAAAGGAGCATATTAATGAAAAATATCATTCAAAAGAGTTTCTTTTTCCTGAGGCACCTTTCAAAGCTGAGGACAGACCTCGGAAATAAATGGCACATGAGATTTTCAAAGAGGAACCCATTGGATTTCAAATCAAAGAAATCGATGAGGAGACCAATATGAAAAACATCCTTCATTCCACCTTGCCAAACTTTCATGGGATATCTAAAGAGGATCCTGATACCTTCCTCTTTGAGTTTGATGTGCTTTCTAGAAGCTATGACTATGTGACATATGCCCATAAATTGAAGCTCTTTATTTCCAAACTTAAGAATTCTATGTTACGATGGTTCATGGGCCTCAGAAGGGATAAAATACGCTCATGAGATGAGATGACAAATAAATTTCTGGAAAAATACCAAGACTACTACAAAGACAAGGAAAAAAGGGAAGAAGTCTTCAAAATGATGCAACATGAAGATGAAATCTTGGAATACTATGTTGAGCGATTCACTTACAACCTACAAAGGGAAATGTAAGGAGACTTGTCTCCTGAAACATGATGTGTATTAATTTTAAGAGGAATATGAGATGATTGTATAGAACTCCTCAAACTTATGTGCAGGGGAGATGTCTCTCAACTAGAATATGATATTACCTTGGAACTTTATCATAAGTATTCTAGATGCACATCTAAAATGCACAAAGGGAGAAGAGATATGTTGGCAAGAACAATAAATACTGTTGGAGGTGGATTAACAAGGGGAGAAATTAGGAACATGTTAGAGGATTTTAAAAACGATATAATTAGTTCCCTGAGCTCCCAAGTAGATACATTGCAGACAAAGAAGAAGTAGAAAGAGACAGAACAAGCATTGGCTATGTTTTTCCCTAAGTGTAGAATGAAGCATCCGAAGAGAGAATGTTCATTGGATCATATGAAGGTCTATGGAATATGCAGCAAGGACCATGATACACATAATTGTCCATCCTTTCCTGGACTAAAGGCCATCTATCAAAAATTTGAGGAGATGTAACATTTGTGCTACATCTCTAAAAAGACACCCTGACATCCTAAGCCTCAAGGTATGATCCAAGATCAATCTCAATATTTCAATTCATATTGGACTAACCCTTCAATGCAATATGCTTCTCAATCATGGGGTATTCCAACAAAAATGGGTAGTGCCTCCTCCCAATCAGTTATGGAAACAAGGTTAGAGAAATCCCACCATGGGAGGACCCCAACAAATTATGACATAGCCACCCATACAAATTATTCCTCCACCCCAAATGAATGAATATACATCCACCCCTCCTTGACCACAACTACTTTCACAACCCATACCTAACCCAAATCATGGGAGGCCATCAGTGCAATCTTATAGACTAGAAACCTACCCTACTTACTCCATCTCTTCCTTGGACTATAATGATATTCACCTTATATCTGGGAATACTCTAACCAAGAACCAACCTCACATTATCATTGAAGATATAAATGAGGATGTCCCAAGTGAAGAATCATAACAAAGATAGTCTCAGGAACCTATTGAGGGGTCCAAGATCCATTTAACTCAACAATAGGAAACAAACCTGCCTTAGAGGCCCAATTAGAATCTGTAGCATTTGATGGTGGAATGGTTCTCCAGATATTTTGATCTAGATAATTTATTGATGGGCTTTACTTATCGATTAACATGATATCTTTCTATGAAAGTTCCTCCTTCAGATTAAACGTTCTCTTTTTGTCTTTTCTTTTATTAGATGAGTCTGATAAAATGAGGTGTGTTGGTATGAACCAACTGATAGAGGGGATTCTTAACAACTAAAGAAGGTTGAGCCTGGGATAACCTTCATTCTCAAGCATGTAGACAAAGATATTCACACCTATTACAAGTCTAGAAATAATACATTAACTTGTTGGTATTTCAATAATGACTGAGATAAAATTATTGAAAAAAAATATGCATGCAATAAGATGAGTGAAAGAAAAATAGTTTCCTTATCTCTACCATCAATCACACATTAACGCAACAATTTGTTTTTCATCATTAAGAAAAAAAGAACTGTTAAAATATTCAAACAGATGGATTATCAATAGATTCAAAAAGTCTTACTCGTTACAACATCAATTAATGAAATAAAAGTTGGAAGTAATTCCTCCTCAATCCAATCACATAACGCATTTGATGAAAAAACCAAATTTTGCCTCTGGTTCTAAACAAAACTTCTCAATTAAGGTTGTTCATAAATAGTTGTTTACAATTCTCAAAAAAGAGGGTGTTTTCCCAAAACCATCGACCCTTTATAAAACGTCAATCCCCCTATTTATAAAGAATCACTAACTATAAATAGTTGCTACAAGTTTGTATTAAGTAAAACAAAATATTTCCATGTGGCGCTTGATCTCTTTGTCCTCTAGAAATCAACTCATGGTTCTACTAGAGTGGATGACTCTTCTCATATTATGACCACTTGACGAAGAGATCCTCGCATGTGTTAGCATACAGGATTCCATGCTAATCCATCATACTTGTAAGCGTTTCCTTCACTTCCACTGCTCATTCTCTATATTTGGCGAGTTTGGCACTTAACTGTTGCAGAATTGCATGAGCCTTGATAGGATGTTCCATAAAATTTTGTATTTGACCCAGTGTCATGCTTTCCACCTTTAGCATATCCACTCCCCATGTTGAGTTTTTTTTTGCATGTCCTTTGACTATGTCATGCAAGTCAAAAAAGTCTTCGGATGAGCCGAACTCTGGGAGGCTAATGTCTCTCATCTCCCGATTGATATTTTTCTAGATTCTTTCACACTCGGCCCATCTCTTATGTATTTATAACTGAGGTTCCTGGGCCATACATACCCAGTATTCAGATACTTTCATGAACTGGGTGATGTTGTTATCCATTAGCACTTGAATACCATGCTCCTCTGCATCTCGGCCCTTCTGAACTGCGCTGGTGTACGCAATTCGTTCTATAGCTTGGTATGCATTTTCATACCATATATCCACGTCCTTACAGGTTGCTAGTTCCATAAGGGTATCTTCTTGATAATCGGCTACACATGCAGTGAAAAAATGTCTTTCACTTGTGAACTTTGCATATGCATCTTGGAACTCAATCTTCAAAAACACTTTGGCCTGTGTTGAGTTTGGGTAATATTTTTCAACATGGCACAGATGGTCTAGCTCCTTCAGTGCAGTGACTAGTTCCTTTTCATCTCACTTTTCTCAATCCAATGTGGAATTAGTGATAACCATTCCTGTGTCGATGAACTCATATGTCTTTGTGTGTTTTGTACTGAGCAACTTCTCCTCCGTGGTAATGCGAATCAGGTTATCCAGCGTGAGTCTTCTTTTCTTGGTGGTTCTCCTCATGATATCTTTCCTCTTCTTATCATAAGTGATCACATGTATATCAAAGACCTCATCAACGGGCTCAGGGATTTGTTTTTCTCCCCAAGTCAGAGTGTTTCCCAAGCTTCCTTATGTATGTATTTGTTCTAGGACCAGTTCTCCTACTTATTCCATATGTTCTGATGGCTCCACCTTCGTCTGGTGTTCATCGACTGGTGAGGTATCAACCAAAATTGAAGAGTCATTGATAGGATCAGTACTTACTTGGTGATCGGTTGTCGAGGTGTCGATCTCCAGCTGTTTCACTTCCTATTTTTGTCCACCTAAACCTAGCTCATCCCTAGAGTTGTCTTTCGGGGTCCTCGATAGGTCAAGAAACTCAGTGTCTAAGACACTTTCGGCCTTATGGTCACCCTATGAAGGGTTTGGAACTGATGCATTGGGACTTGGAGTAGATGTTCCCCCAAGTTATTTCTCCTCTATAATTGGTATCAAGGTTACAAGTGAGACCTCTGAACTCTCCTCATCATCATAGATGGTTATTATATCAAACAAGGGATTTGGCACACCTGTTTCACCTGGCATTCTTGGACTCTCATACTGGGTTGAAATGGTCACCGATGATCTAGCCTATGGTGATGGAACTCTGGGGTTTTCCATACTGGTGGTTTCCTCCAGTTGTATTGACTCTGAGCCATTTATCTCTTCTCTGATTGTGATTGGGTCGATTAGGGTGATCCTCATCATTTCTACTAGTTGAGGATTGTTCTCTAGTTGGTCAATGATTCTTTGGTATCCTTCTAGTAACAACAACCCCCTCCTTTGCACCTCTGTGGTTTTTGTTGCTCTGATTTCTTCTCTAACCCTAAGAGCTTCTTGATCCAATTGTTCTATTGTTTTGACCTACTCATCCATACCTATAGATTTGAACCTAGTCATGTTTGGGTTATCTTTTCTCTGTAGTACCTCCTCTGAGTCCTGAGCACATTCTGTAAAAATATCATCTTCAAACTTTTCATGTGCATATGGAAAGAATGAAGAGACTTTTGAAGCGTGTTGGAGAACTAGGCATTTAGGGTCATGCTTGCGAAACTAGCCTCTTGGGAACCTATATTCCAGCTGACTTAAACCCTCTTATTTATCTTGAGCAATGTCCTTCATTATAGAAAAACCTGCATGAAAACCGTAGGGTATTAATGCTCGTTTCTTGTCCTTAACCAAAGTGGCGTTATAGCCCTACAGGATAGTATACTAACATATTTATCCTACAACGAGCCGGTGTGGGATGTGAGAAAGGAGAAAAAGTGGTGTTTCGATGGCCGAAAATACCCTGATATAGGTTGTGGTTTCATCTAGTTACCAGTGGCCTACTTTCAAAATCATTTTCTTGGCTACTGTAGAGAGCCTTGGGCATTCCTTTTTAAATATAATGAAATAAATCCAAGCGATGAATTCATCACAAATAAGAGCATAAGACTTCTTTTACATGTTTTCTCATATGATGCCGAAGTAGACATGTACAATGACGTAGAGCCCCTACCTCAGTAGGGTCTGCTAACCTCCCAATCTATGGACCTTCCTCTATTCATGAGTTGAAGCAACTCTCCAAGTCCTTGCTGGGACCTCCACGAAAACAAATCCACAGGTCTCCTTTTGCAAACCACTCTTGTGCACGCAAGCACTTGGCGTGAGCTCTACCCAAGTGACCACCGGTGGTGACCATGAGCCTGAACAAAGGTGCTTCACATTTCACGATTTTGGGACTTTCATTGCGAGTCACCCCAACTCCTTCGATTCTCGAAAACCCAAAATAGGATAACGGTCCCTAGCGCCTCCATTTAATTATTCACTGATGTGACCTTCTTCTGTGACCTAGGGCCCAACTTTCAAGCAAGTCAAGATTTTGCAACTCGCGACTTACGGGCAACAGTTTCCTCCACTCTCTGGACTCCCGAATTCCTGATATTCATGAGTTCCAAATCAAAGACTCACACTCCTGCAGATCTGACAGCTATTATCTCTCTTGAGCTTGTAAATGTTGAAATACTTTCTCCCTTATCCTCCTTGTAGATCTCCTGGATCTAGTGGCCCATGCAAATCACACTTCACCCTTTGAGAATTTCCACCATTCGTTTAGGCTCTCAAAAGTTCCTCGCCAAATAAATTGGAGTCCAGCCTCTCAAGCTTGATTTCTGCGAGGTGACTTCGACCCTCGTCCTTCCTTTGAAATTTCTTCGAGTCTCTATCCCTTCTGAGCTTGATTATTTATGCAAACTCAAGGATTCTAGGGAATCATGTACGCAGTCTTTGTGGCTTCCACAATAACCTCTGGGTATCTGATATCTTACAACTCTGCGCACTCCTTGCGATAGAAGTTCTTCAACCACCCACTTGGGTTGGAAAATTCTAATACTTCAACCTAGACTGTGCACACCTTGCATTGATCTATTCTCTACCTACATTCCTACTAGTATAAGTTAACGTTAAGACTCAAAAATCATTGACGCACTCCTTGCAGAATTTCATTGCACTCCTTGTGGAATTTCACTGCACTCCTTACAGGAATTACCAGGAAGAGAAACAATTGAAACTTATACTCTCTCTCTCACAGACTTCATACATTCAACATGAAATAACATACATATGGCATTGAAACAAATTCATAACAGAGACTGAAACTAAACTATAAACATACCATTCAATAGATGCATACAGTAACCATAAAACACCATGAAATTGGATCAAGCATTCTTATATTAATACAAGTGATTATGTACATGGTTTCTATAGCAAAAGATATTTGCTTATACAGCTTCTACAATCTCAGTTCTTCTCTTCTCTTATATGCTCTCTTGCTCTCTACAGCTTAATTACAATGAGAATGATAATACCATACATATACAAGGGAGTCCTCTTAAGTTTTCCCTCCTACAACTCTAAGCTATCTTATCAAAATTAAAGATGACAACTACTTTACATTTATTACAATAAATGCCTACAACTGAAAGATGAGAGAAAATGCTCAAGATCTATGTTATAATCCCAAGACATTAAAAGAAAATATATATTTTTCAGATATTACATTAATGTGCCATCCTTTGAAATTCAAAATCCTTCAAAACGTGCACTGGTGTATATCCATCTATCCTCCACTCGTGCTTGCTTTGTTGGTGATACTCCTACATCATACTCCTCTAGCTAAACAATTCATGGACTCATGTCCATGAGCTCCTGCAATGATTGTCCATGTTTCTGGATATTTTCTTTGCTTTCCCAACTGGAATCCTCGATCAGGTTTCCTTTTCACTTTAATAAGTATTCAAAATATGTCTTTTTTGGGGTCTTCTTGCTAACTCTCTGATCAATCATATTTTCCATCTGCGGCATTTCAGCTACAGGCATCTGTTTGACCCATTGAATCTCCTTCTGACTCTCTACTCCCCCTAATCCATCTTCTCTATAAAGATATAGATCTTCTATGTTGAATATGGATGATATACCCACATCATTTGTCAATTCTATCTCATAAGAATTTGCCTCAAATTTCCATAAAATCTTACACGGCCCTATCTTCTTCATTTTCATATTATTATATGTTCCCCTTGGGAACCTTTCTTTTCTTACATGTGCTAATACTAAATCTCCCACTTCAAATTGAAGCTCTCTACTGTGTTGATCTGGTTTTCTCATGTATTCCTGGTTGGAACTCTGCAAGCACTCTTTAATCTTACTATGGAGCTCCTGCATTTATGCTACAAAATGTTCCTCTCCAACACTCTTGAACTCATTCTGCTCCAAGTATATCAACTCGGATACTCTTCTTGGTTGCATTCCATACATTATCTGGAATGGGCTCTGTCTTGTGTGCCTATTAGGTGATTCATTATATGAAAATTTCGCTTGTGGTAGAATCTGATCACACTAATTGTGATGTTCTATTACTAAACTCCTAAATAAGTCCCCTAAACTTCAATTTACTACCTCAGTTTGTCCATCTGTCTAAGGGTGATATACTGAGATAAAATATAGATTCATCCCCAGCTTCTTCCATAGTGTCCTCTAGAAATGACCAACAAATTTGGTATCTTTGTCCAAAACAATACTCTTGGGTAAACCATGAAGTCGAACAACTTCTTTGAAAAATAGATTTGCAATGTGTGATGCATCACTGGTTTTATGACATGGAATGAAATATGCCATTTTTGACAATCTAGCGACTACCACGAATAGGGAATCACAATATCTTTGTGTCCTTGGCAATCCCAACACAAAATCCATGTTTATCGTGTCCCACAACCTCTCTGGTATTGGAAATGGTTGATACAAACTTGTATTTTGTCTTTTTCCCTTTTCATGATAGTAGATTCTACATCTGTTGACAAATTTCTTGACATCCGTCCTCATCCCTGCCCAATAATACAAATTGTTTAGTTGTGCAAATGTTTTATCATGGCCGAAATGTCCAGCCAATCCCCCACTATGTTTTTCCTTCAAAGGGTTTTCTCTCATAGAACTCTTCGGGATACACAACTGAGTTCTTTTAAACAATAATATGTTCTTAATCAAGTATTCAATCCATTGTCTTTTGTCTCTCAGAACAGGATTCTCACATGCTTCATAAGCATCCTTGAAATATGAATCATCTTTGTACATTTCCTTAAGGCTATCAAAACCTAAGGTCTTCACTCGAAACTCCTGTAGAATCAAACATTTCCTGCTCAATAAATCAATGACCTTGTTAGATTTTCCAGAAATGTGCTTTATAAAAAAAGTAAAGTTTTGCATAAATTCAACCCATTTTGCATGTTTTTGGTTCAGTTTCTCCTGTCTGTTTATAATCTGTAAGGCCTGGTTGTTTCTATACAAAATGAACTCTTTTGGAACCAAGTAGTGCCTCCATTTCTTCATCACTTGTATGACTGCATAAAACTCTTTATCATATGTGGAATATTTCATTTTGGTCTCGTTCAACTTCTCACTGAAGTATGCAACCGGTCTATAGTCTTGACTTAAGACTGCTCCAATCGCAAATCCACTTGCATCACATATCACTTGAAATGTTTTGCTAAAGTCTAGCAAAACCAAAACTGGTTGTCCAGTTATTTTCTCTTTCAACAACTTGAAATTTTTCTTCACTTCCTCTGTCCAATGAAAATATTTGTTTCTTTTCTTGACTGTGTCCATCATTGATGCACAAATTCCACTAAATTTTCTGATGAACTTCCTGTAAAAACTAGCTAGCCCATGGAATCTTCCAACTTCAAAGATATTCCTTGGCAACGACCACTCTTTGATTTCTTTTACCTTTTCAGGATCCATCTTCAACTCATTTGAAGAGATCACAAAACCTAAATAAATAAGATCTGTCTTCATGAAAGATGACTTATTCATATTTATCAGCAACTTCTCTTGCTGCAACCTCCTCATCACTAGAGCTAAATGTCTCAAGTGTTCCTCCTCAGTCTTACTGAAGATTAGTCTATCATCAAGATACACAATTACAAACTTTCCAATGAAATATTTCAAGACTTCATTCATTAATCTCATAAAAGTACTTGGCGCATTCATCAAGACAAATGCCATGACAAGCCATTCATACAACCCTTCATTCATCTTGAATGTTGTCTTCCATTCATCACCTTCCCTCATTCTAATCTGATGATATCCTCTTTTCAAATCAATATTTGAAAAAAAAACTTTTCCCCACTCAAGCAATAAATCAAGTCATCCATCCTTGGTAAAGGAAATCTATACCTGATGGTGATTTTTCTTATAGCCCTCGTGTCTGTACACATTCTCCATCCACCATGCTTCTTTGGACTTAACATTGTTGGCACAACGCATGGACTCAAGATTTCTTTAATCAACCCTTTATCCATCAAATCTTAGAATTGCTTCTTAACCTCTTCATTCTCCCGCAACGTCAATCTGTACGCTGCTTTGTTTGGAAAAATCACTCCTAGTATAAGGTCAATATGATCTCTTATACTTTTGATGGGTGGAAACGAACAAGGAAAATTTTCCACCACTATATCAGTGAAATTCTCCAGCATTTTCAGAATTTCCTCAGGTAGATCATCTACCAAAGTACGGTTCAAAATGACTCTACGTTTTCCCACAAAAAAAAACTGCATTTCTTCATCTTTCTTGACTTCATCAAGGAGATCCTTCCCACTCATGAGAAGTATAGTATTTCTTGTTTCTTATTTGACCTTCTTGTCTTCAATTGGAAGCAACATATGTGTCCTACCATTCTTCTCCAAGTTATAAGTGTTCTTTCTTCCGTCATGAATAACGTTTCTATCATATTGCCATGGCCTCCCCAACAAAAGATGATAGACATTTATGGGAATTACATCACACAAGATCTCATATTTGTATCCCCCTATATTAAATTCAAATAAACATTGTTTAGTGATTGTTACCTGATGTCCTTTTTGCAACCATGAAACTTTATATGGGCTTGGATGTGTGACTGTCTCCAATTCCAGCTTCTCCACCATCTTTGTGGATATTATATTATATGTGATTCCACTATCAACTATCACCTTGAATACCCTATATTTGGTTTTGCAAGAAGTCCTAAACAAACTGTTTCTCCAGACTAGATTCTCCACCTCTTTCTCTGGTTTCAAGATAATTTTCCTCATCATTACGGATCTTCCACCTTCTGCATCTTCTGCCTCAACATTTCACCTTTGTGCTTCTGAAATGTGAGATTTTCCTCCTCCATCTCTTTTACTATTGGGACATTCCCAATATTTTTGTCCTATATTCCCACAGACAAAAAACTTTACATCACCTCCTCTGGCTCTTCCTCTTCCTCTTTCTCAAGGAAAATTGTTCCTATCGGCATACTTCCCTCCTTGTGAGTTTCCTCCCCTTCTGGGTGGTTATGAGGTTTTTTCTCTTCATCCTTGTGCTTCTATACTCTGTCTTGGGAGATATCTTTGCCTCTACTCTGAATTCTACCTTTGCCCCTTTAACCTTGCTTTCAAGCTAATTTCAGTTCTGCCTTGGAAGAAATCTAATAAGCCTCTTCTACGTTCCTGATTTTCACCATGCTCATCTCATCCTCAATCTCATATCTCAGTCCATTCATATATCTAGCGACCTTTTCATCATCACTCTCGCGATGACCAGCTCTAATATTTAACCTATAAAATTCCTTAGTATATACCTTCAATGTCATCCCTTTCTATCTCAAATTATGCATTCTTCAAAACAAATTGATTTGATAATATCTAGGTATGAATTTGGATTTCATATTTGCTACCATTCTATCCCATCTTTTGATTTTTTGTTTTCCCTTGCAATGCCTGTCAGCCTGCAGTTCATCTCACCAAAGTGTTGCATGTCATTTCAGTCTAGTGTCATCATTATTAACCTTTTTATCTTCTTCAATATCTTCATAATCAAAGTATTTATCCATATCTCTAAACTGATCTAGGAGCTCCTCAATGTCTAAGTTTCCTTCATACATTAGGATGTCCAACTTTTCTCTGGAACCTATTCTTGCAAAAAATTTAAATAGAATTTCCTCTGTAGAATCTTCGGCTACAACTTCTTCTTCGGCTCGAGCTTCGTTCTAGATTTTAGCCTCACTTATATATCCAGTATTATGTGTTAGCCTATGTGTTGTCTCCACAACATCCAATCAAGAAAGAATTTCTCTCATTTCCCTTTCCACGACTAGATTAGGTAACGTTCTTTCTAGACATCTTCTTGGTGACATGGTTTCAATCTATCCATGAAAAATTAAATCACAACTGTCCTCTATCTTCCCTCTATAGAAAACAATATTTGTTAGCTCTTATACCACCTGATGCAGAGCCCCTACCTCAGCAGGGTCTGTTGACCTCCTGGTCTATGTATATTCCTCTATTCCTAAGCTGAAGCAGCTCTCCAGGTCCTTGTTGGAACCTCCACGAAAACAAATCCATAGGTCTCCTTTTGCGAAACCCACCTATGCAAGCAAGATCTAGGCCCGAGCTCTACCCATGCGACCACCAGAGGTGACCATGAGCCTAAACAAAGGTTCTCCATGTTTCGGGACTTTCGGGACTTTCGTTGCAACTCACCCTGACTCCTCTAATTCCCAAAAACCTGAAATAGGCTAGTTGTCCCTAGATCCTCCCTTTAATTCTTCACTGATGTGACCTTCGGTTGCGACCTAGGGCCCAACTTTCGAGTGTGTTGGGATTTTGCGACTCGTGAATTATAGGTAGTAGTTTCCTCCACTCTCTTGACTCCCGACTTCCTAATATTCATGATTTCCAAATCAACGACTCACACTCCTCGAGATATGATGGCTATTATCTCTCTAGGATCCGGTGGCCCACGAAAATCACACTTCACCCTTCGAGAATTTCTATCATTCGTTCAGGCTCTCAATATTTCCTCACCAAATAACTTGGCATCCACCCTCTCGAGATTGATTTCTGTGAGGTGCCTTCGACCCTCATCCTTCCTTTGAACTTTCTTTGAGTCTCTATCCCTTTTGATCTTGATTCTTGTTGAAAACTCAAGGATTATAAGGAATCCTGCATGCACTCTTTGTGGATTCCACAATAACCTTTGGGTATCTGATATCTTCCAACTCTGCACACTCCTTGCGACATAATTTATTCAACCACCCACTTGGGTTGGAAAATTATAAGACTTCAACCTAGCCTACGCACACCTTGCACAACTCTATTCTCTACCTACACTTCTATTGGTATAAGTTAACGTTATCACTTTTCTGAGGTAAAACTCAGAACTCGTCGACGCACTCCTTGTGGACTTTCACTGCACTCCTTGTAAGAATTCTCAGGAAGAGAAACAATTGAAACTTATACTCTCTCTCTCAGACTTCATACATTCAACATGAAATCACATACACATGGCATTGAAACAAATGCATAACAGAGACTGAAAATAAATTGTAAACATACCATTCAATAGATGCATACAGTAACCATAAAACACCATGAAATTGGATCAAAGAATTATTATATTAATCCAAGTGCTTATGTACATGGTTTCTATAGCAACAATTATCTTCTCATACATCTTCTACAATCTCAGTTATTCTCTATTCTCCTATGCTCTCTTTCTCTCTATAGCTTAATTACAATGAGAATGATAATACCATACATCTACGAGGGAGTCCTCATAAGATTTCCCTCCTAAAACTCTAAGCTATCTTATAGAAATTAAAGACTACAACTACTTTAAATTTATTACAATAAATGCATACAACCGACAGACGAGAGAAAACACTCAAGATCTGCTTTAAAATCCCAATACATTAAAAGAAAATTTATCTTTTCATATATTACATTAATGTGCCATCCTTTGAAGTTTAAAATCCTTCAAAATGAATGCTGGTGTATATCCAACTGTCCTCCACTCATGCTTTCTTTGCTGGTGATGATCTTGCATCATATAGGCAGCTTTGTGACGTTCCAACTAAGATTCATATTGGCGAACAAAATTCCTTGCGTAGATTCCATCTAGTAGATATGAGACCATGTGAAAAGCGGGGGCTTCTCCTTCCTTTGGTGACTGAGCCTATAGTATACTAGTGCTCAATTTCTTAGAGATAATTGCTCCCCAGTTGAAACTACTGCCTGAAATAGCTACAGTGTATGCCAGGGGCAGGCATGCCTTTGATAAGTTGGCACAGTCTTTTTCTCCATATAATCGACATATTAGATCCCTTAAGTAGATATATGGCTCCCTCAGATTCACTGTTTCATACCAGCCATTCCTCTTGTTTGTAAATTTCTTGTCTTACTTCCACTAGAATTTCATTAATCGGTTAGTGTCATGGAATTCATAGAAATTCACCACGAAGTCTTTGTTCAACTTCTCCTCTGGGTCCCTGATTTTGTAGTACTTCTAGACCTCTGTCGGGAGAAAAACTCTAACACATCCACCATTATCATCATTGATTATGCACTTCTATGTGTCTATGTGATCGATTATCCAACTCAAAGTCTCAATGTAGGGAAAGACTAGAGTTTGGTAGGCGACCAGATGCAAGCACAACCATCAGATATTCGGGAAAACATGGTCGTCGAACACCCTAACATATGGGTCGTTGTGTGGGATAAACTTTGGGTAAGCTTCCCAGTTGATTCTATTGAATAAATATCCCCATTGTGGGAGCATTATTTTTGATCTAGTGGTTGCTTCTGTATCGTTGAAATACAGAGACTAATTGAATGCTTTCTTAGTTGATGTCTTGATGACTGACTCCGCTCTGGGAGAAAACTCCAACTGCCTCGCCATGTCAAGAGAAGATCCTTCACCAATATATCCTTCCTTTAATTTTGGTGCCCTCGACGAGCATCTAGTCGTTGGCTTCCTTGGAGGCATTTTCCCTGCATATAGAATAGCAATAGACATCGTGTTGGAGATAGGATGCAGATACATAAAAATTATGACCGTAAAACTGATAAAAATTAACACATAGCTCTTCTTCTCACTAGCTTAACCTAGTGTTTTTGAAAGTCTAAGAATCAAATGCAACTCTTGATATGCTCTCTTTGCTTCTTCAACTACTCTAGAAATGGGAAACTTGTGTGCATAATGGAGGTGTTCGAATTTGTTTTAGTGATTTAAACAGAGATAATACTTACCTTATTGCATTAGTTATTCAATTCAGGGTATGAGTGGGGTTCTACAAAATATGTCGGGGATTTTCATTATGTTCAAGATTAAATGCAGTCGTAGGTTGGCGGCGCAGGAGCGAGCTATAATGTGGTTCATCGGTGATTTCAAATTCCTGTTGTTCAATCAATGCATGGGGTAGCAACTTATGTATAGAAAAACATTAACTAGCCTATTAAATGGCAGGATTTGATCTGATTGTGTGCTGGAAACATCCCATCATTCCACTAAATTAACGGGTGAATCGGGAGTTGGGGATTTTCATTAGACAATGTTCATTGATATCTCTCAGAAAAAACTTCGATGTCAACCCATCTTTTCATACAATGTGTATGTGGAAATGAGGACTTGGAAATTTTCCATGATTTAAATATTTGAGAATTCACCAAACCCGAACAAATGCATCAGTGATCAGCTATCGGGGGTTCATCATGGCCAATGTCAAATTTTATCCCTCGTATTTCATCGACGCTGATAGGAAATCAGTAACCTCCTAAATCTTCTTTGCTAACAAATAGTGCAAATCTAATCCACTTTTAACCACTGTCGATGATACATCGACGATCGATGATTATTGTTACTATGTGGTCATTTTAATTTCTTGTATTGTTTCGACGTCGAAAATAAGCGTGGGGGTGACAATTTTAGCTGCATATTCTTAGTTAAAATGCCAAGTTATTTTTAGACACAAAGGTTTCACATTGACAGGTTCAAACAAATCCAATTTGGTCAATGAAGAGACATGAAAATGAAATTAGCAATCCCTCCATAGTGGACTCAATTCAGAAAGCAAAACAAAAGAAAACAAGTGGTACCCAAAATAGAAAAAAATTCATAAAAAAATTTTAGAGTGTGTTGAGCTCAAAAAATGGAGATTCTCTAGGTGAAAGTAGAATCTATGTTTCGTTGGACAACTGAGAGGGGGGGTGAATCAGTTGTCACAGAGCTTAAACAATTATGCTTCTTTCATAATATTTATAAGGCACTCAATGATGATCACAATAATGCAGGAAAATAAACAATGGCACATTCAACATCAGTCACATATATGAGAAACATAGAGATAGATATTTCCCAAGGAAACCCATATAGGGTAAAAACCTCTTCTTCTTTATATGATAAGTATTATTTACATTCTTTACATTATCATATATATGAGCACCAACTCATTGTGAGGCTACAACCTCTATTTTGCAAGCTGCAACTTGCTAAGAGCACCAACTCTTTGTTTTTCTCTAGCACCCACTAGAAGGAAGCACCAACTCCCTGGTTTCTCTAGCACCAACTAGAAGGAAGCACCAACTCCCTAGTCTCTCTAGCACCGACTAGAAGGAAGCTACAACTCCCTGTGTTCAAGCACCCACTTGAACTTTTGAGGACAACAGTCCTCCCTAGCACCTCCCTACCACCCTGGATTATGAATATGAAATACTGAAACATATTGCAGTGATATAGCGTTCAATAACAACTTACCAGTCTCATCACTGTTCTACTACATTTCATTGCTCTGTCTACCTCACCGCCTTCCTGCACACCTGACTTGCGCTGTCTATTCTTCTGCCTTTTATGCTCGGTGCACCATGTCCATTCACTGCACAGTTCCTCTTCTATTCAATTCAGCTGCTACACTTCCCTCCTCCACGCATGAATCACCTTCAACAACAAAAACCACAACAACTCCAACAACAACCACAACTCTTCTCTGTACCATGTACTTATAGCTTTTGTGCTACTTCCGCATGCAATGTGTGCAATCCCTCTACCTTCTCACATCGCGTTCATCTCCTCCACATGTCGAGTGCTCTGTCTAATCATCATGGTAACCCTTTAGCTTCTCTGGCGGTTTTCCCATGCGTTCAGCATCACTAGATGTCATGCTGAGATTCCTCAGACTCTCTGCCAGTCAAGACTCTTCGTCTTCTCTGTCTTAGACAAGATTATCCTTTCTGTTTTTTGCTACAGACTTCAATCCCCTTCCATTTGTCAATCACCTGTATCAATAATCCTCAATCCACTGGAAGATGCCTTGAGACTCTTCATCTTCTTTGGTGATCACACTCAGTCCTCCTCGAGTCCTCTGGCAGAGATCATCATTTGTTTTAGTTGTTACACTGAGAAGCGCAAAAGTAGCCCTTCGATCTTGTTCAAATTCTCCTGAACTGTTGGATTAAGGATAAAGAATCTGTTATCACCCTATAAGTTATAGGATCAACTGGTGACTGGAATGTTATCTCTCTCTAGTGATTTTGTTTACAAATGATTTTTCATTCTGCAAATAATTTGAAAAGAAAGAAAAAGAAAGAAAAGAAAAAGAAAAGAGGGCATAAAAGAATTTCAATAAAGCCCCATGCAATAATAGTGACTTGGTCCATACCTTTCAAGCATGGCCAAGTTCTTTTTTTTTAAATTAATCTTGATAGGGTTAGTGAATAAGCTTAGCTAAACCGTTCAATCTTAGCCAAAGTATCTAGGTTAGACTAGTGAATAAATCTGGCCAGACTGTCTAATCTTGGTCAGATAGCCCCAGGGTAGAGTAAGTTCTTAGCCCAACAGTCTAATCTGGGTTAATTGTCATAGGAAGCTAGGTTAGAATATAGGCTAGTTTCTTTACTTCAATAAAACCAGCTAGATGATCAATGTTGCACCATGTTTCAGATGCTTAAAATGTTGTTTGTTTAGCCCCATGGTGGTGTATATATGAAAAGCCTTGGGAAAAAACCCGTGAAATGAATTTATCCTAAGTTCTCCGGTGCATGTATTCTCCATGCCCTCACTTATGCTCCGCTCATATATCAATGGTTCAGATAATTACACCTAGATCTATGGTGGTCAAATTTTTCCGGACCCCCACGACTGTTCTATCTTTAATGGAGGTGGGGGGGGTCCGGAATCACTGATAATACATGCGCACATTTGGACGGCCCAAGTTTAAGCACATGGATCTACGGGCTATATTAGATTCTAGACCCCCCAATCCGTTTTGCCTCTAATGCAGGGGGGGTCTAGAATGTGTGATAAAGGATGCGCATAGATCTGCGGTCAAAAGGCCAGCACACAGATCAATGGCTCAAGGTGTTTTTCGGACCCCCCCGACTGATCTGCCTTTAACTGAAGGGGGGGGGGGTCCGGAATGGAATCTTTCCTATGGCAGGTCCCTATCTATACGTGGCATGAATCTACCAGTCTTGAGCCCCACCGCCTCCTACTATCTAACATACCTTCATCACCTCTTGACGTCATCATCCGTCAGCATTTGTTCATTTGTGCAGAGATCTGGGAAGCAAAGCAGGTCACTGATGAAGACACTAAACTCACGCAGCTAGCGATCACGCTAAGGGACCATGCACTAGAATGGTACATGAGTCTAGACACGAACAGTGTTCCTGGAACGACAAGGACACTGGACGACATTAAGAAACTATTGATCAATGAGTTCTAGAAGTCGAGCTCAAAGGATCAATACATGAATGAGATGATTGAAATAAGACAGAAACTAGGGGAATTGGTATGGGAGATTGATAAAATATTCAAGCGATTAAAAGAAAAGTTAAAATACCTTAGGACCGATATGCAGCATCATCACCAGTTTGTCAACTCACTACTCCCACACTTAAAATACTCGTTAGGACAATAGAAGTTTCAGACACAGGCAGAGGCTCTATGGGCAGCCTTGCAATTGGAAGAGAATCAGTACCAGTAGATGGACCCGGCTATCGAAGAACTGAAGGAGGACCTAAAGAACTTAGCATTTCAGCTGAACCAGAATAAGAACAAAGACAAACAAGAAGTAGTTTGGTGCACTACCTACAGGATGGAAGGACACCATAAGAATGAATGCCCAACATTCGCACAGTATATGGTGATAGGAATGCCAAACCCACTACCACAGGGAGGATTATGGTGCGAAATATGTAAGAAACTAAGTCACAACCCTTACCACTGCACGATGATGAAGAAATAGCAAACAATCCCCAAGACCTCATATTGCACCTTTTTCAAGTCAATAGGCCATGACGAGAAATATTGCAAAACTATGGAGCTGATGCTGGAAAGAACATCAAACACATATAGGGTACATGTAGAAATAATGAATGGGTAGCCAACACCATAGTTCAATCAAGCCCCAACACCATACAACATGGCACAACAGCAGTATAATATTGCACCACAACCTTACAATAATGCGCAGTCGCAGTACATTTCTGTGCAGTATAGCCAAGGACCATAATACAACCCACTGCGAGGTGAGCGCGCAGCTTATAGACTAGCAGGACGAGCCAGAGGAGGTTTTGGACGCGGTAGAGGACCTGTCACATGCCATAATTTCCAGCAACTAGGACATTATGCATGGGAGTGTCCACTGCCACCAACAACTTGTATGTATTGTCGTGCATCGGACCACGATACGGAGGATTGTTCGACATTACTTGGAAAAATATAGGAAAAAAGGAACCAAAATAGCCAGAATGTTCAGTGGATTTCATTCGAAGAAAGGGATGACGGTCGGAACATCAATATAGTCACTCAAGGAGGAACAAAAATAGGGAACGACGTAGTTTGACAGGAACCAACACAGAACCAATGGATAAAGAAGAACACTGACCCCAAGAAGCAGTTTGACGCGCATAAGGAGAAGGAGATTTTTATAGAAGCCCGACAAGAATTCAAGAAGGAGAACATTGCATCAACCACACAACAAAGCATAGAATCTTTGGAATACAAAATGTTGCCATCAATGGACCATACCAACCAAATACAACCCAAGGAACAAGTACGATCAAAGATTTTTTGCAATCATGCATCAAAATGTTGAATGATCCTTCATCTGTCAAGATATTACAAAAATCCTAGAAAAATGTAGCGGTGAGATGAAACAGAAGCCATAATTGAATACTGTCAACCACCTACACACAAGAAGGAGAACAAGCAGGGAATTTATATTAAATGCTAACATCGGGGATTTTAATATGAGAGATATTATACTAGATCTAGGATCCGAAGTAAATGTACTACCAAAAGCTACATGGAAATGCATGGGAGAACCTACACTGGGATATTCAACAGTTCAATTAAAACTAGAAAATCAACATAGAGTTCTACCAATAAGTAGATTGAAAGGAGTGACGGTAGACCTGGATGGGGTGTGCACTAAGGCAGACTTTGAAGTCATTGAAATAGTATATGGCACAACACCGTACCTGGCGCTACTTGGTCTGGATTGGGCGTTCGACAACCAGGCCATAATTAACTTAAAAACCAGAAAAATGGAATTTGAGTCAGGGGACTACAAGGTCATATCCCCACTCGACCCATCAGAAGGCGAGAGGTTCATAGAACCCACTTTCCTGTATTTAGAAGAGATCGTCCAGTTGTACAGAAAAACTACGTGCAATGCGGATTACATAAACTCAATTGCAAATAGGGTACTCGGTTGGAAAAGCATTACTTCGTGCACAACAGACTCATACACCGGGTTAGAAAAATGGCAGCAAAGACTACACAAAGTATCCACGAGAAGGTGTGCCAGAATAGACCATGGAGTAAGGTGGATTGGCACAGAAATTAGAGAACCACCCAGCTTTCATGAGCTAAATGATTTGGAAAATTTCTTGACACAATATGAAGATGAGGTACTAGAAAACCAAAGATTGCTAGCACTGGATTTAACATTAAAGGATACGCCCACCATATGGTGGGGTGAAAACAAAGAAACTATCATAGATTGGTACCAATGTAAGCGATTACTGTGCATAAGGTTTGGAGCAAAATATACAGGTAACAAACAACAGAAATATGATGGACTAGGCACACCAGCATAACACTTGGAGGTGTGTCACACACTGTGGAAAATGACACCAAAGAAGGAATGGTCTCACCACTTAATTCATACTTTAGAGGGCATACCAGCGAATTGGTATACAGACTAGGAAATGTGTAAAGGAACCAAGACATGGGTAACACTCCAACAGAACTTTACAATCACTTTCTCATTCGACCATGAGAACCCCAACATAGATGTGGCCCTAAAATGGATCAGAAATGTCATATTCATCGAAGAACGGTAAGTAGAAACTATCACAGAGGTACAACAACAGAATAAGCAGATAGCCAAGGATCTACTGTCATGCTACCATGTCCAGGAGGAAGCTCCAGATGAAGACGATCCGTGCAATATTTAGATCAAAGAAATCGAAGGCGAGAGAGATGTGGAAGGACCACCCTTAGATTCAAAGGTCATCTCTGTGCCAATCAAGGTAAAGAAGGCTAACATAGGGATTGTAGAGCGGCCCAAGATGGTCAGCATTGGAGACTACTAGGACTAACAGATACTAGAAAGCATCATAGAATTGTTGCGTGAATACAATGACCTTTTTCCCACAACCTTTACAGAGATGAAAGGCATAGCAGGAGAGTTAGGAGAAATGAAGATGCCACTCAGACATGATGCGAGACCCATTAAACAATGACCATATAGATTGAATCCCATATATAAATAGAAAGTTAAAGACGAGATCGATAGGATGCTCGAGGCCAACATCATCGAACCAGTCGAAGAATCAGAATGGATAAGTCTGATGGTAGTACATGACAAGAAACAGAGAAGAGGGATTAGAATATGCGTCGAATTGAAGAAGTTGAGTGATGCATGCCTACATGACCCATTCCCCACGCCGTTCACGGATGAAGTACTTGAGAACGTAGGATGCCACGAAGCCTACTCATTTACCGATGGATTCTTAGGTTATCATTAGATTAAGATAGCACAGGAAGATAGACACAAGACCACGCTCATGATAGAATGGGGATCTTATCAATATACAGTCATGTCATTCAGACTAAAGAATGCACCCGCGATCTTTTCTAGAGTGGTCATCACAACTTTTAAGGAGTTCATCCATCAATTCCTTGAAGTATACCTGGATGATTGGACGGTCTATATCCTGTTAAAAAATCATGTGGAAGTGTTACGACTGATGCTAGAACGATGCAAACAGTTCTAGATATCACTAAATATCAAGAAATGCATATTTGGGACATCGTTTGGGATACTATTGGGACACGTAGTATGCAAACAGGGTTTGCTAGTGGATCCAGCCAAAATCACAGTCATTGTTAATCTACCAGCTCCAATAACAGTCTACCAACTCAAAGCAACATTAGGACATATGGGATATTACTGGAAATTCATCAAAGGCTACGCACAGATTACAACACCAATGGAAAAACTATTTAGGAAGGATACAAAGTATCAATGGAATGAAGAATGCCAACATAGTCTGGATACCCTAAAGGAGAAGATGGTCCCTACACTAATATTGGTATTTTCAGATTGGGAGAAGACATTCCATGTACATGTAGATGCATCAACAATCGCACTTAGAGCTATCTTGGTGCAACTAGGAGTAGGAGACTTGGACCACCCGATAGCATTTGCAAGTACAAAATTATCAGGTTCATAACATAATTATAACACGACAGAAAGAGAAAGCCTAGCTATGTTTTATGCACTACAAAAGTACAGACATTGCCTATTGAGAAAACACTTTAATATGTTTACAGATCACTCAACCCTGAAATACCTAGTCAACAAGCTAGTGTTTGGGGGGAGAATCTATTGATGGTTATTACTATTTCAATAATTTGACTTTGAGGTCATAGTTAAACCAGGAAAATTGAATGCAGGGCCTGACCACCTATCGAGGGTCACAAACGGAGAGGAACCAACAAATTTAGAAGACAATTTTCCAGATGCACAACTATTCTTAGTACAGATTGTTGACGATCACTTCACAGAGATCATCTAGTACTTAAGCACAGGTACTGTGCCACAACAATATACCACTACACAGAAGAAGAACCTAGTAGTCCGTGTGGCTAACTATCAATTGATCACAGGACATCTATATAAGATAGGTGCAGATAATATCTTACGAAGATACATACTAGCCCACGAACGACCAAGAATTTTAGCAGAAGCCCATGAGGGAATAGAAGGAAGGCATTATGTAGGAAAAGCTATCGTGCAAAAGGTACTACGTGCGGGACTATGGTGGCCAACGATCCAAAGAGACTTGAAAGAATACTGTCAGTAATGTGACGTCTATCAAAGGGTAGGCAAACCCAATAGAAGGGACGAGATGCCACTACAACCACAAGTCACACTTCAGAAATTCGACAAATGGGTGATAGACTTTGTGGGACCTATTAACTCAATAGCCAAAAGAACAGGGGTGAGATGCATTATCACCATGATAGAATACCTAACAAGATGGGTGGAAGTTGCACTAGTAAAATATTGCAACGCAGAGATATCTTCACACTTTCTGTTTGAATAGGTAATTACTAGATTTGGGTGCCCAAGAATTTTGATGAGTGACGAAGGAACACACTTCATAAATAGCATGATCTGAGCGATGCTAGAAGAGTTTGAAGTTCATCAATAAAGAAGCACACTGTATCACCCACAGGAAAATGGCATGGTAGAAGCCTTCAACAAAATCCTAGAAAATGCCTTGACAAAGATATGCAAATTCAACAGGGACGATTGGGATCTCAAAGTACCAGCAATACTATGGGCATATAGAATCACATGTAAAAATTTGACTGGCCACACACCATTCAAACTAGTCTATGGTCAAGAAGCACTAATGCCCTTATAATTTTTAATACCCATCCTACGTATAGTAGCCATTACACAAATGACAGAACAAGGTGTAGTACAGGAAAGACTGAATCAATTACTATCAACGGAGGAAGACCAAATCTTGGCAGGATTCCATCAAAAAGTATAGAAATCAAGAGACAAAGCTTGGCACGACTGCCACATCAAGAGGAAGACATTCAAGGAAGGAGATCTAGTATTACTCTATGATAGTAAAGCATTACAGCACCCAGGAAAGCTGAGAATGCATTGGCTAGGACCATACGAGGTAAAAAATATCACGGACGGAGGAGTTGTACAGTTAAGAGATATAGCAGGCACAAACCTCAGAGGAATAATGAATAGGAGTGGTTGAATCTGTACAAGGACAGTTGAACACCCACCGCGCAGTAAGAAAAAAAAAACACAAAGCCGACAAGGGAAAAGAAAATGACCATAGACAAAAAGGAAACACGTGGGAAAGACTGGCAAAAGCAGGTTGACAAGACAACAAAAAGAGAAGCTAAAGAAAGGAAAGGGAAGATAGGATGCCACATTAAACGTGCCAACTAGAGATGATAGAGAAGGCATAATGGCAAGTACGAAACCGTCGCAGATGCATTGAACCTACAATTATGGTGCATTAATCACACAAGGGAGGAAAACATCCTTGACAAGCTTCATGGTGAGCCAATACAACACACGAGCATAGTAGCAGTCAGTCTATTCATGGACAAAGAATAGGAAAAGAGAAATATCAGAAAGAATGAACAGAGTGAAACCAAAGAAGGCACCAAAACCATTCAAACCTTGCAAACATTTGACAGATACCATTATGGTACCATTGAATCTTGCAAAACCAGACCATACATCCAGATCAACTAGGGGTCAGACAAGGTCGCAAGGACCACCAAAAGAAAGCGAACAACAACCCCCAAAAATCATCGACATTGACGAAATCCTGTTGCCAGAGGAAATTCCAGTAGAGGCTACACCCATACTTGAGGAGGCCCTAAAGCCACAAATAGAGGGTAGGGAACAGGATACACCAACAACAATGCATGAGCCACAACACAAGGAAGAAGAAACCCACCAGGAAATACCACAAAAGAACGTTTAAGCAGTCATAGGAGCCATGAGAAGTGCATAGAACCCGGATGCAACAGTGCAACCAGACGTCCCAAAAGGACCCATCCCAGACTCTTTTTCAGCCAAGCCGACAGGGAAAATGGCCATGACTTGGGAAGAATGGATGGCGAAGGAGAAACCGAAAGTTGTTGGAACCTTGAACCAACCACGACTATAGGAGGATTGAATTCAGATACTAATCTCACCTCGAAAAAAACCATCTGCAGAGATTGTGCTACCTCACATACCAGAGGGAGTACAGGTGGACCCACAGCTATTAGGTCACGTCAGGAAGCTCAAGTATTCCAACCATGACATAGAAGATGACATTAAATATCCAGAGCTGGCACCGCAGGTTTTTATGAAGAAAATATTCATGAACCAAATCGGAGAATCCATCACTCGGCCACACCAGTGGGCCACTGGACTAGATAGAACTGGAATTCTAGGTTTGTTGGAGATACCACACTTTGGAAGAGGTCAATACGCAACGACATGCGTCAAATAGTTGTTAGCAGTTACACATGGAGGGGATATATGGATGAACAACATCGTCCACATAATGGTCGAACTTATCATGAAGATAACAGGCCTACCCACCGGGGGTATGGATCCTGCACTGATCCTGGACAATAAGTCCAAGGAAAAAGCATTGGCAGAAGAGATGAAAAATAAATACAGCACCGACAGGGGAACAAGAGGCATTATAATTAAACAGATCAATAATGACACAACACAATTAGGCACAAAGATCTTATCCTGCAAAATGATATGAAAAATGCCACAAATACGAAGTACCGACATGAGCCATTATTGTGGTAGCTCAGTGCGCAAAAGGCACCTTCATGAGTTTGGCTCCATACCTATCAAACTTTTTCCAAATAAAATGAAAAGATGCACAAGACGTAGATACAGAATTTCATTACTCATGGCTGATCACTCTCATAGCTTTCATGGGATGGCGAGAACCAGAGTATGTTGTCTTTGCTACCACACCATAGCCAAGGGGAGCGAGATATCACGTCCTAAGAGCTGGGCCACTAGCCAAGCAGAAGAAGGAGAATGGAATTGTATTCGAAGCATACCTATGTGAGATACAGGAATCCATTGATCGATCATGGAGAATAACACCAGAGGTTGTCGCGCGATACGGGGACATTGCTAATTTAAGGGCTAGGTGACAAGCCATGTGTATACAACCAAGGCAAGACCCGGATAAACAGTGGCTACATATGCGATGTTAAGAACCAAATATCAATATAGCATAGAAAAACCTTAGAATAAGTACTCAACGCCTTGAAAAATAGATAATTTCAGATAATAAGCCTCTTCGAGGGGTAAACCTCCTTTTACCCCACATAAATGTTCAAGTATAAGATGATTCCAAATGAAAATGTCTCCTTAGTATATATAGGAGACTAGGAGGTATAATTACAACTAATGGAATACAGTCGACATAAATAAAATAACATTGCTAATTTAATATGCCCCAATTAAGGGGTAATGAGCCAATATTAGGGCTTAACATGCCCCTCCCCTTGAGACAAGTGTTGTCCACAATGCTTGAATAACTCTGGATGCTTATGTATAAAAGACTCATCTTCCCAAGTGGAATCTTCAGCCGATAGACTCCTCCATTTAATGAGATACCTTGAAATGGATCTATTCCTCAGCTGGCGAATTCTTGTGTTAGTGATGGCCTCAGGCTCCAATATGATTTTTCATTCCTCATCAAGTACTGGAAATATAGTTTGAACTGGGATCTTGTCACCTATAACCTTCTTTAAGAATGAAACATGGAAAACTGGGTGTACTCGTGAAGATGCAAGAAACTCCAATTTGTATGCCATAGTACCAATATTTTGTAACACCTTATAAGGGCCATAGTACTTTGGTGATAATTTATTATCCTTATTGGCTTGCTTGAGGGACATCTGTTTGTATGGTTGTAGTCTTAAAAACACCCAATCCCCTACTTCAAAACTTCT
>ML782414.1:372362-391961 GCA_009831015.1 Picea engelmannii
TAGCCATAGCCATATTTTTACTTTCAACATTTCTTTCCACCTTAAATGCATTCTCCAATGATTTGGGTTCCCAAAGGTGAACCTCATGTTGAATGTTATCCTTTAAAGTTCCTATGAATACATCAATCAAGTGCTCATTTGGAGTATCTATTACCTTTATATTCAATCTTTGGAAGTTCTAAATGTGCTCAGTAACTGAACCCTTTTGCTTGAGATTTATCAATTGGCTAAAGAAGGTATTGCTCCTTGTATCCTCATAGTGTGCTATCATTTATTCTGTAAAAATTGTCCAAGTGACGAGTGATTTGTGAGAACAAATCCATTGATACCATACCAATTGATTGGGTTATAAATATAAAGAAGCAATTCATACCTTTTGTGTATGTGTCACATTATGTAGATCAAAGAATTGCTCCACTTGAATTATCCATGTGATTGGGTCCTTGCCATCCAACTTCCTCATATCGATCTTAGGAATACGGTTGGTCTTCAACCCAAAGTTGGAGTTTCTCCATTCCTGATTCACCTTCCTTTTGTCCTCATCATGAATTTTCATGGGATGCATTTTCACTTTTAGGTGTCTTCCTTGTTACGGAATTTTTCAATACTTCCATGATCTCCTCTTTTAAATCATCCGTCTTTGCCTGCAACTTAGCTTCCATCTCTTGTAGTTCATATTTTGTTACTATATTTTTTTGTAAATCATTTATTTCCCTATGCATTTCTTCACCTTCATCAATAGTCTAAGTAGGATTGTCTGGAGGCTTATTTGGTGTAGAAGTTCCCTTTTTGGGTGGCATGTTGTCCAAGTATCACTTTTGAACCTTGATTTTGAGGTTGTTCTGCTAGACAATCTTTCTTCTATTGTATCTCCCACGTTTCAGCCCTTATGGGTATGAAAATTTCTTTTATGTAGTTCTCTGATATTTCTTCTCTGAAATGCCATAGGTTGAACCAAAATTTCATGTGCCAAGTGGAATTTACAATAACTTTCCCACAACTTGCTGATTTTTGGCCTTTCTAGGAGATCTCACTTGTATAGCATGCCCCGCACAAAATAATTGATATAAAATTATGAAACTCGTACCAAAAATACTACAGATTATCGAATATCCAATGAAACTAGTCTCACTCAAATTGGATACTCTAGGAAGAAGTTATGATTTTTTTACCTAGAACACCTTCTTGAGACTAGTCAATAGGACTAGTCAGATACCCTATCTTCCACAAGGTGTATCTACAAATGTAAGATGAACCAGAATCTGAAATGTTTAACATATATACATTACTAATGTATATGAATAGAATCCAGAGATTAGGATATGAAACATTACAGGAAATTTTTTATAGAGAAATTTCTATAATTACGCAGTTCACGATGATTCCAGAACGCTATCTTACACAGGCTGTATATCTGAAAGTATAAGGCCTCAGGAGCTGTAATTTTAACCCAATGTACCTTGATCCATCTTATAAATATCCTCCAATCCATTCCTTTGGAAATTTTGTAGAAAATGAGTTATAGAGAAAATACCAAGGTCTCTCAGATGTAGCAGTGAAACCCCAAGACCTTGAGCTCTGATACCATATGCTAAGAACCAAATATCAATATAGCATAGAAAATCCTCAGAATAAGTACTCACCGCCTTGAAAAATAGATAATTTTAGATAACAATCCTCTTCGAGGGGGAAACCTCATTTTTCCCCCATAAATGCTCAAGTACAAGATGATTCCAAATGAAAATGTCTCCTTGGTATATATAGGAGACTAGGAGGTATAATTAAAACTAATGGAATAAAGATGACATAAATAAAATAACATTACTAATGTAATATGCCCCAATTAAGGTGTAATGAGCCAATATTAGGGCTTAACATACGCTACTGTGTCACCGAGGGTGATATCGACATGATCATCAACAATTGGCCTGATGAATGGAGAATCCCAACTATACCTAGAGGAGTACTGACACAAAAAATGGAAGGAGGGGCTACGTAGGAGGAGACACAACCTCCAAAAATTCAAGTACATAAGAGACAAAGAACGGGCCAACCCAAGTCAACTCAGGAATATGACAGCTCACAGCAGCCAGGGACATAGAAGGGAGGAACATAAACCACCCAAACGACCAATGGACAGAAGAAACCGACTGCGGGAGCACAGGAAACTGCACCGAACTCCATCACACAAGAACCAGGGGGGGCTAACAGACCAACGGCATAGGATGCAAGTGCGTGCAAGAAAATGAAGGCACAATAACCACCACCGAATTACACAATCACGGAGGATGATGGAGAGATGATTGCCAGGATGGTCCAAGGCTACCTCGCAGAAGATTTTGATCATGCCGCGCACTACCAGGATGAACTGCAAAAGGAACTGACCGAAATGGGACAAATCCTTAAGAAATTCGGGGATTCCCAGATCACTAGTACCAGTAAATGCATAGAGCCATCGGCCGCACAGGCCACAAAAAGGGTGGAGGTAGAAGAACGCGACCCATTTCTTTCGATACCACATGCACATTCCATGGTCTACATAAATCCTAGCATGTTGTGAATGGATGAAATTGTGGGAAAAACACCATTGAAGGATTTAGATCATATCCAATTAGTCTTGACACAGATTCCATCAAAGGAATTACATAAACTACAGGTGAGCGTCGACCACGAGATGCAGGATCGAGCACATAAAAACTTAGTCGAGCTACAACAAGAAACAAAGAAGTGGGAAGCACTGGAAATAGTTTGTGCACAGTCTCAATCGAAAACCAAGGAGGAGAAACAATGCAGAAACGAGCTGGAACGTAGAGTGGAATAAGTTTTCAGGAAACTTCCAACTACTGTGCAAGGAAATGAACTCCCAGCTGTAGAGAAGATCGACTAGATTGTGCAGGCAATTGATTAGTATCAAGACTCTCCGCGGACATATTAGACCAACAACGCCACCACTAGTGAAGGAGAAAAGGAAGCAGCAAGCAACAATGCAACTGCAAGAGTTGGAAAAATAGGTTAACATGATAGCCAACTTGTTGGATAAAGAAACACAACTGTGGACAAGGCTGGAAGAGGATCCACAAGTCCAACACTGGGACAAGGAGGAGGAAAGGATCAATGCAACAATCCAAGAACTCAAGTAGTGACATAATACCATACCAATCTCTGAACAAGTCAAGGGAATGCAAGAACTGAAGAAGATATAGGAAGAACTTATCACTGCGCAAACACAAAAATAGGAGTGTTAGGCTCAAATAGAACCATTGCAAGAATGGGTAGCAGAAGTACTTGCATAGATAGAAGAAGCTAGAAACCATATAGCACACACCCAGCTAGAATGTGGAGGACTGATGAGCGAGGAAGTGGCAGCTCAGACAGTCGACACCATCAAGGAGAAAACTGCGCAGGCACTGACAAAAGCAACAAAGTTGCAGGAATAGTTCCAGATGATCACAAAGGAGATCGAAAAAGCAAAAAGAAACTAGGTGACTCGGGATGAGTCACATGTTAGTGTTGGGGGCCTATTGGCACTAGGCTGAAGAGGATAGAAGAACGATCATGGGAAAGAAAGCGTGCAGAAAACTGAAGTACCAACTGGTAGAAGAGAAGCATGCACACATGCAAGGAAACGTGCACAATGGAAAGTGACAGATGGAGGAGGAGAAGCATGTGTATGGAAGAAAGACCTAACGTAATAAGGGTTAGGGTTTTTAGTAATATTCTGAATGAGGATGAAGAGCCCAAAATGTATAAATATAGATACGAAAGTATCATATAGGTTGTTGTTCGTTAGTAGTTGTTAAGGATTTTTATGTAATTTTATGAGCATCACAAACTGATTTGTAAGTTGTTGAGTAGAGGAGAACCAAGGAGAGGTAGATCTGAGGATTATACCATAGGTCGTGGAGCGTGGTGCGATCTAGTTCGCCTCGCATATATCTTACCACGTTTTGTGGAGAATTGTAAGTGCGAGGCGCCGGAAATGTAGAACTATCATAATACAAGAGCCAGGAGCCAGATCTTTGTGGACATAGCCCAGGAGGGGGTGAACCATGGTAACTCTCATGTAATGTGTTAAATGTATGCATGATTCTTCTTTATTTCAGCAATTGATGGTTAAACTTGATTAATGAGTTAACACTTGGTTATGAATTTTCTTATAGTTAACTTTAATTAACCTGTGGGATATTCATATGCGAATCCAAGGAATAAGTACTCTCCCTTATGGCTCACAGTATCTGACCCTATCCGAGAAACCCCTATCCCATGCTATGTCCTAGGCTGTAAACACCTGAGTCTTACAACCACCCATTTAAAGCTATCTCGGATGAGACTGCGCAGCGCTTTCTGGTGTTGTGTTGCCTTCTGGTTTACCAAGAGAGCCAATAGTTTTAGAATCTTTGCTAGGACCCCGAATGACATGAACCATGGGTCAATAACTCAAACAAAACCCAAAGAGAAGCAGAAACCAACAACTATTAACATAAAGAGGGTGGTTGTATCTTTTGAAAATGCAATTGGAAATGAAGGGTTCATCCTTATCATCACATATGCAGTAACTCAATTCTAAAACAACATGACTGTCATACAACCAACTAGGTGAATTTGTATTCACAAGTAATTAACCATACATTCGATCCACGATAACTCGTAGCAACTTGGTAGACACGACAATATCCTTTACAAAATTCAAGACTGGAGGTTTAAGGGTCTACTATGTAGCCAACACTAGGGAACGGATCCAACTCCTCATAATGGTGGAACTTTCAAGGCCAAGGGTGTGCACACAGAGAGAGACATGATTCATTTGAAGACAAGTAACAATCCATGACAGGGGACCCCCCAAAAAAAGGTGAGGTTCTCATTCAGCCGAGAAATTTATTTAATGCACGCAGGGTGTAACCCTCATGTTCTTCATCCAAACTACCACAGTAATGAGGTTAATATAGGGCCGATTTAAGAACAAAACACTCACTTCGAGACCCTTAGTGGTGGAAATGACCAATGTCGAAGTGAAACACAAAATAGTGACGCAAAAAACCTTCAACCATTAAAACCAATAAAGCTAGAGACTGGATTTAGTGACAGTGCATGAAGATAGCTATCCACTCAAGACTTAAACAAAAACCCTCTGACTAAACCAGTAGTGGTAACAGAGAGCCATAACCATAAATACCAATAACCTCTACAAAAACAAAAATATTACAGGAAGAACCATCCACTCTTCATTCAAGAACCAAAATTTTGTACAGTTGCAATGATCAATAAAAACACAAACCCATACACATGAGCTAATAATCATTTCATAACCAGAGGGAAGTCACGAATGGCGAAAAAAAGGACATACCTATTAATCGAATTCCTTAAAATGAGAGTTGGTCAAGCGGTTCCTCCCTGCTAGAATTTTGGAGCGTAACACAGCAGCAAGATCGAACAATAACCCGACTAGGGTGGCGGCCAATGGGAAGAGTAAAGGTGATGTGCAGTAAATGCATGTTGCCTCCACCCACATATCATTAACTCAGCATTACATGCCAAAACATTCTCCATTAACGCGACTAATCAAACATGTATCGAAACCATCACCACATTAAAAGACAATACCATGATCACCATATCCCATTTCACATCATATAAATCTAAAAAAAATACCTAACCATCAACGTTCACCACCTTATCAAATGAGAGATCGACGTTCAATCTATCCAAGCATACCATATGTATATCAACCACATAATTCCATTAAATATTGCATAACCATTAGCATTGTCACCTTGCCAAATGTGCCACCAACATTTCAACCATATGCATATTAAACATGTAATTCAATCAAAATTTCATAACCATTTACTTGCCAGCTAGGGTTTAGCAATAATAATCAAGTATTTTCATGCATGTAGTATAGATAGGATAGCTTTAAAATATTCCCATAGCAATTGTTTCTCATTTTCTTCAATTTATTTGCATGTGGTATTGTTGAACTAGTTCCTTTTTCTTTGCATTTGTTATAGTATTTTGTCTTTCATATAATTTCACTAACATGTTGGTTCTGCAGGTGCGATACGAATAGAAAGTAATGACATTAATGAATAGCATAGGTTGTAGTAACATATGTAATCAACCCTTCATAAGATCGATTTATAACCAATACCAACAAGATCTTCATCAACCATGTGAGTTGTGTCGCACATCATCTCAACATAAAAAATGAACAGATTTGTTCTCCAATAGTTCAAGGAGTCGCACCTACTAGTATTATTTAGTTTTTATAATAATAGGTTTTAGCAACACTTTGCGGGTGAAACTCCGTTGACGATTTCAATCGTCAACAAAGCACTATCAATCTAGGATAGTTTCACTAACAAATTCACTGATCTTCATCTCATTATACCACAATTAAGCATATCTAGGATAGTTTCACTGAAAAATTCATTGATCTTCATATCATTATACCACAATTAAGCATGGTTTATATAACCATACTTATAGGATAACTCAACCGCAAAGCGTCTTCCCATGAGGGATTTCACCATAAGGGGACCACTTTGGATTTCATCCATTTTTACTTCCTATCAACTATGACAAGATAATAATGAGTCATCTTTACATCAATCCAACTAGAATAACCCATGACAATACATAACTGTGGCATTGTTCCTTTTTCATTGATTCTATGCATGACCACTTGATCCAATGATCAATATATTAATGCATTCATCCATCTATGCATCATATATCAATGAAAACACATCGATCCATCTTCATCTATGCATGACTTCATTTATCAATGACTTCACTTGACATCCATTCTTTTACAACAATGACAATAAATACTTCATCAATATACTATGATAAGACATCAATCCTTTGACATCAATGACAACATGATCCAACATACCAGACCACCAGGCGGACACCTCATCACTTACTAAGGTCGTTTGTTTTGCAAAGACAAGATATAGATCTCTTTGAAGAAATTTGTAATTGCCCAGTGTTTCTTATGTTGCGTGTAAGCATGAATTAGGATCAGAGTTTTCTACACCATATTTATTTTGGTCAACCAATGTTTTATGGAACACAACTTTATTACAGGAAAATACCAAACAAAAAGAAAAGCCAGGAATAAAAAGGTCTCTGCAATCAGTCTACCCTAAACCTACACATTTTTCCTAATCAAAATATAACATGAAACCACACACACATTTTTTTCTAACAGAAATATTCTTTTATGGCTTGGCCATTCACCAGGAGGGTGTCGGGTTCCCCCCTCATATTTTGCAATCGATACGTGCATGCTCCAATTTTCTAAGATACCTGGAAAGGTCCAAGCCATATATTTTGAAACTTCGAATGTTTTCCCTTAGGTTTGTTTTCTCTATCCCATTTCAGGACTATGTCTCCTACTTCAAAATTGTTCTCTTTGGCCTTATCCTTATCAAACCATATTTTAACTATCTGTCGATGAGTGACGAACTTCTATTTTTCTTTCTCCCTTTCTTCTTCAAGCATGAGGAGGGTATCAATTCTTTTTTGAATAAATAATGAGGGTTGTCCTCTTGAAACCTGAGCAAGTTGAAGTGATAGAATATATAACCCATTTGGGAGAATGGATTTTTTTTCGTATACCAGAAAGTATGGAGAGTCTCCTATATCTTCCTTGGGTGTTACTCTATCCTCCCATAAATCATTATGAAGTAAGCTATGCCAATTCCTATGATTGTTTGTGACTATTTTCTTCAAGATCCTCACTAGGTTCTTATTAGTTGATTCTTCCACCCCACTCCCTAGTGGATAGTAGTTTGCAGAGTATCTTATTATGATTCCTTTCTCTAGAGAAAACTCTATTAATAGAGTAGAATAAAAGTAAGCAGCATTGTCAAAAATGAGAATGGAAGGTATCCCAAACCTTGTGATCAGTTGTTGTTCTATTAATTGGATTACAACCTTTTCATTCACGTGAGTCAAAGGGATGGCCTCTGCCCATTTCATAAAATAGTCTGTACTAATCAATATGTATTTATGTTGTTTTGAAGAACTTGGGGTAGTCTCCCATATGATTTCTAACCCCCCTTGCTCGAATGGTTTGTATATGGTCACTAGTTGGAGTGGGACAAATGATCTCTTTTCTCTACCCGTGCTCATTTGACAATATTTATAGTTTCTAGCGTATGTATGAGCGTCCCTAAATAGAGTAGGCCAGTAATTACCAACTCTTAATATTTTGTGAGTTGTGGTATTCCCTGCAAAGTGTCCACCTACAGGACCATCATGGATCCCCCTCAGAACCTTTTCTACATATTCACGTTTGAGACATCTCAAAAGTACTCCATCATAATTTACGCAGAAAAGCACTGAATTTACAAGGAGATATTGTGCATATTTTAGTCTGAGAGATCTCCTTTCCTTAGGGTTTAAGTTTTCTGGGAAAGTCCCATGATGCAGGAGGTAAATCAATTTTCCATGCCAAGACTCTGGCCCTGGAGGAATGTATAAATCCTCACTACACCATAATGCTAATTCATTCTCCCACTCGAGGTCTTCATTTATTCGATCTTGGACTTTTGCGGCCAACTTACACAATCCTTGTACCTTTACTAATTTGGCAGGTTTTAAATCTAGATCAAATTCCTGGACAACTTCCATCCAATTTCCCCTTCTTTCCCCCATCTCCTGTTGAGTGAATAGGGATCGAACTTCAAGGTGAGTCATGATGACTTTGCTATGATTTTTTAGGATGTAAGATCTGAAATGTTTTACTTCTTTGTACAACTCATAAGTTTGTTTGTCTATAGTACGGTAATTCAATTCGGATCCTTGGATATTAGTGTTCATGAATGATACAGGTGCCTCATTGTTATCATCATCCTTTTGGGTCAATACTGGAGCTAAGGATTGGTCGGAGGAGAAACTATATAGGAAAAAATCTTTACTAAAGTCAGGACTCCATAGCATCAGAGCTTGAGATATTGCAGTCTTGATATTGTTAAAAGGATATTTTCGCTCATCATCCCACTTAAAATATGCATCCTTGCAAATCATGTTTTGTAAGGGTTTGACAGTTTCAGTGAAATCGGGCGTGAACTTTATCACAAAATTAATTTTTCCAAAGAAGGATTGCATAGCCTTTTTTGTTATGAGTTAAGGAAAGATGAGATATTGCCTTTATTTGTTTCGGGTCTATACAAATTCCTGCTTGAGATATAATACGACATAGTAGTTTCCCTTCCTCATTTCCAAAGACAATTTTCTTAAGGTTTAAATATATTCCATATTTCCTACACCTTTCAAAAATATGGGTTAGATGTTGGATGTGATCTTTTCTGTTCTTTGAATACACAGCCACGTCGTCTGAATATACTACTACACATTTGTTAATCTATCCCCAAAATATACGTCCATGGCCCTTTGGAAGGTTGATCCTGCATTAATCAACCCAAAGGGCATGTTTTTATAATAAAAAGTTCCCCACTTGGTTCGGAAGGTACTTTTCAATTGGTCTTCCTCTGAAACTACAACATGGTTATAACATGAGAAACCATCTAGAAGGGAGAAAATTTAAGAACCACACATGGTCTGCAAGAGATATTCCATGGGTGGGACTGGGTAGTTATCCTTTTCTAATGATCTATTAAGGTTTATAAAATCTACACACAGGCGGATCTCCCCAAACATTTCCCTGATAGGAACTAAATTTGCTACCCAAGCAGATTGTCTAACCTGAAAGACAATATTAGCATCTAGTAATTTTCTTAACTCTTGATACATGAGGGGTTCCAAAGATGGATGATACTTCCTGAGATTTTGTTGGAAGGGTTTACTCCGGATTCTAATGGGATTTTGTGTTGAATAATGCGAGTTTCATAAGTTTTCAATTCTCGGTAGGACCATGCAATGACATCTTGATATTCTCTAAAAAAATTGAGATAAGATTTCATGTCTTCTTTAGACATTGTTTTGCCTAGATTTATATTCTAAGGGTTTTTCGAGGTTCCTAGATTTATAGTCTCATACATGGGACATGAACTCCATGTCTTTGCATTCTTCGACCCTTTAAATCTGTCCCTCGGATCAAAAAGGTTCTCCAAATTGGCTACCCCTTTTGGTATCGTGTGAAACCTTGGTTTGTTATTAGAGTGATCTGTTCTACCCTTTTATTCATTGAAATTGGTTTTTTCCAGTTGCTCTTGGAATACTTCATCATCAATAGCTAAATCTTTAAAATTCTCTTGATTGGTCAGAAAATATACAATCTGTTCATCTCCTTCAAAAACCTTCCAATTAGAAATATTGTGGGGTATTGATGGTTTGTAGAGTAGTTCCACAATGAACCTAGAGGCTTCATAGTCTTCTAAAGGGGATAGCATCGAGGTTGTGATGGCTAGGGAATCAACAAGAGTGTTTTTTGTCCTAGGAACAATGGTAATATTGAAGGCCTCAAAATGTTCTATTAGCCTATGCACCTCTTGTTGGTAATTCCTCAAGTGGGGTGAATTTCAATGTATAGTATTCTTCAGTTGCCTAATGATAATTTCACAATCCCCAAAAATTTTTAGTTCTTATATGTTTAAGTCTATGGATTTCTTCAGTCCCTGAACTAAAGCTTCATACTCAACAGTGTTATTGGTGCATTCAAATTCTAGTCTGCAGGATATGAAATTTCACTTCCTCTTTGGGTCAATGAGGATGCATCCTTCTCCTAACCCTTCTTGTGATTTAGATCCATCAAAATATAGCATCCAAACTTGTGAGAAGAATTTAGCAACTTCTTCATGCCTAGTTATTTCCTCATCTTCGTATACCCTGTTTGTTGTTTCCGACAGAGGTTCTTGGGAGAAGATGATTTCTTCTGATGCTGCCAGTAGATTCACTTGAAAATACATTTCATAGTTTTGAGTGAGAGGTACATCAGACGAGATAGGAGAGAAATTTTTGAAATCAGAATCGCAGGATGAGTTTCCTAGCATGGGGAAATCTGTCGACGAGGGTTCGTCGAATGCTTCTAAATCGGTGACAGTATGTTTGAGATATCTTTTCCTATCGATCCTAATCATGTTGGTATGTCCCTTGAGTAGAAACCAGAGGTGATCCCATTCTGTGCTAAAATATCCATTCAATTTTTCGGACCAATATCGACTAAGTAGCATTCCATAAGCTTCTGGGATATCTACTACAATGATGTCAATTACTTGAAAACATTTCGGGTGTGTATCCATTCTGATCATGAAATCCTTAAGTTCCCCAATAAAGTTTACCTGAGTTTTGTCTAGTTGTATAACATGTTTATCACTTTTGAGCGGAACTGCGTTCAATTTCTTGCAAATTGATAATGATATGACATTGGAGGATGCCCCTGAATCGACTAAACAATTATGGAGGTTCTTGTTGAAGACTTAAAATGTTAAAAGGAAAGGTGGAATAGACAACTTTCCTATTTTGTCTACAGAGAAAGTGTTCACATTTGGTTTGATCTTTAGATCTATAGGATATGGGATCTCACCTAGGTCAATGCTTGTTATAGGGGATTCTATTGACCTTAAGGCCTGTAACAGAAAGTCCTTTTGTTGGGGAATTCTACACATGTCCATGACCGACACATTAGCCTTCAACCTCTTTAAGTCTTCTACTATGTTGTAGTCCATATTGGGTGACTCCCATGTATGTATGTTTATAGGATTTATTTGGGAGACAAAAGGTGCTTTCGAGTGATAGGATGTTTGTTTTCTGCTCGAAGATTGGACAATGATAAGGTCACTCGAGACCGGTTTACCCTTACTTTGTGTTTACACCGCCAAAACCTCAGTGGGTGGTTCCTGAACTTGAAGTACATCATTGAGAGGCATCAACAAGTCAGGATCCCATAACAACATGGTTGTTTCTTCGGGCATCTCAACTTCTTCTTGATCGATGATATTCACCGCTGAGCCGCTTGATTGTTGAATAAGAGAAACTTTGTCTAGGAACCGATTGGCTATTAAATTCATATCATGCACCCATTGGGGATAGTCTCTTTGGAATGTTTCTCTTGATGATATGTACAAAAAGAGTTGGATGTTACATTACCCAGGTCGATGTTTAAGTTGGTTGGGGAAGGTTCAATCACTTTGAAAGGTGGGTTTCTCTTAAAAAAGGGTTTATAGGACCTTTGACCTTGGTTTCCTTTCCTAACACTTCTTTTCATGTCTACGATTTCATTCGATAGTTTCTTTATCATCTGTTGCAGGTATTTTATGTCCCCACTTCCCTTTTCATGACCTTTTTCTCTTTGTTTTCTCGGGGATCTAGTCAACAAAACTCCTATCAGAGGTGGAGGTTGAACTTCCTTCTTAACTAGTGATACCTGGCCCTCTTTTCATCCCTTCATTTTGAATTCAATCATTTTGTCTTCCTCAAAATTTGCAGCTAGGGTATGCTTGGAAACCCTTTTCACAAACATGGAAATGGAAGTAGGGAGATAATTAACATATACCACAATTTACAACTCCTTAGTAGGTTTAGCTTCGGGATGAAATTTTTTCAGGATAGTGGTAAATCGTTGATTGAAGTCTTTAACCTTCTCTTTTGAACTCATGGTGGCGGCGAAGAGTTCATCTATTAAATCTCATGTGGTGGTTTCTTTGGAAAATGTTTCTAAGAAATCTTTTTGAAACATCCAACTAGTTATGGACCCCACAGGCAAGTTAAAATACCAAGTCAAGGTTGAATTCTCAAAGCTATAGGGAAAAAACCTACATACTACATCCTCATGTTGTACGTCCATCAGTCTTATAGCTAGTATGAACTTTTTAATATGGTCTTCAAGCAATCTGGAGGTTTCAGGATCAAATTTGGGAAGTAATTTTTTTGGATGTCGAGCGAGTTTATGTACCCATCCTGGGATTTCCATAGCATCTCTATTCAACCAAGGTTGATTATTTGGAGGCAGATTGCCTCTTTCTTCATTAGAATCGTTATTTCCCTCCATGTCGTCCGATTGTGAAACTAAGTGATCCAAGTTGAATGCTTCCTCATCAAATTCAAAATCGTCAGGCTCATAGTAGTTACCAGTTGGTGTTTCGGGGATCAAATTAAGGGGTTGTCTGATCTCAGTGAGGGAAAAATATATCAGGTCTTCTATTGTGTGAACAAAAACTTGGTCAAGGGTATCGATGACTGGTCTTCTTACTTGTTTTCTATGAGGAAGTAACGAGGCTAAGGGTAATGATACAATTTTTCAAGCATAATCTCTTGTGATTGTAATGTTCCCAAGCCAATATGAAAGGAACATCATGGTTTTGGGTGTCTTTTTAAACTTTTTATGGTTTTGGCATTTCGTCAAACACTTGGTTTATTTTGATCCTTTAGGTTGCACTTAGGGTTATATTGATTATTTATATGTTTGTTTGCAGCAATAGATAAGAAGATAAAACCATGACACATACCTCAACTATATGCAAGACAAACAATATGATAGATAAGCCAAAACACCTCAGATCTAATTTTATTCATAAATAGAAGAACCTGCTACAATGAAGATGTCGATCTGGAATTCTCAACAGATGGATCTAATAAAGACAATAGAAGCTGCTGCAAAATGCTCCACTAGAAGACTAAAATACTCCAAAGGATGAATATCCAACGAAGACCAATGCAAGAGTAGATATAGGCCATATGAAGTGCCAAACCCTCAAGTTGGAAGGTGCCACGCCCTGTTGGAACCTTGAATAGACTCAACAATTTGGCCCTGCTACCAAAGATGTCCAAATTCTTCGGTAAATATGTAAAACAGTATACCGGGCCAACGCAAGAACAACCCAGGTGCTCAAACCTCCAAGATCCCTCTCAAACTCATGGATATGTCTCTCCTCCAAGGAATGGTGTGCCCCCCTAGATGCTTGGAACCCTAGATAATTCAGCCTCCCTCCTAGAGACCTCCAAAAGATCCACCAAACCACTAGAATGATAGATCGGGACACGACAATGAAAACCCAAGTGCTCAAATCATCAAAGGACCTACTAAAACCTTTGATCTAGCCACCCTCCAAAGAATGATGTTCCCTCCTCTTGGGGAAATCATCCCACTGTCAATACAAATCAATCCTCCACTGAAATACCTCAAGAATCAACCAAGAATGGTGCTATGACACCTGCAAAGGAAACCCAATACTTGGAATTCCTAAAGTCTCTTCTCCTCAACCAAAAAAATGAGTCTAACTCCACAAGTGTACCCCCCTTGTTGGAAAACCCCCTATGGTGTGCCCTCTCTCTTCATGTGCCTATGGCTATTGTATAACCCTCCTACACTGATGTAGATCTGAACTAGAATGGTGCAGGGGAGTATTGCATCCCCGAGACCAATCTTGGGAGAAGCTAGGTGGAATATTTCACCACCGAATCCTCCTCTAGGGTTTGTTAAGTCAAAACCCTCAAAACCCCCAAGGTATGGGCTCTCTAGCTAGAAGCCAAATATAAAAATGATAAGCATACGTGAATCCATGAATAGAGGCCCTTTCCTTCCCTTTATACTTACTTCTCACCTTCTCCCTCCAAAGTGACTTTCATTTTATTAATATTTAATTAATTAATTAAATCACTTTAATTAATTAATTAACCTTTTTACCTTTGAAAAGCACCTTATCTCTCCTTGTCGCTTCCCTAGACACTGAAAATCACTTCTAATCATCCCATATTGTAGTGTTGATCCTCCTGATTCCAATGAGCTATTACACTGAGAGGTTCCTCCAAGTAATGTGCCCAAAATGACTTCTTCAGTGAATTTAATTAACTTATAGCTCAAAATACTCAAAATCGTGGAAATTGTTGGAATGCAGTGAAACCAAAGCCAACCTATGCAGAATGGATCATAATGATGAAATGGGGTGAACGATGAAAGACAGATCCCAAAATTCCTCTCAATAAATCCTGTACTCACTATAACATCCATCTGGCTACTCTAATCATGATAAACCTATACAATGTAATGATGTCCCAAAGTGGGGACATTACAGTCCTCCTTGCTAGAAAATTGCTTGTCCTCAAGAAATAACAAAATCCCCTCAAGTATAATACCAAGATCTCATGTCCACCTATGGGATACAAGGTATACCCCATCCAGAGATGAACTATCATGCACTCTGCCCCCTGGGTCCCATATCAAGTTATGAAATGCAAGCCCCTGTGAAGCATAACCCTAAAATATACCAACTACGTGAGTCTCCTGCACATTGTTAGCACTTGGTAAATTTCCTAGAGGTTGAAAAAGAAGAAATCTACAAAGGTAACCTTAATCAACCACTTTTAAAGATGGGATCTAGCCCTTCTAGCTTCAGAGAGGGATCTCTCTATATGATTTAGCTTTGTTTTTAATTTCAGATATTAGGCTAGGTAAAGAAACTGTTGGTTTTGTTGTAAAAGAGTTTTTTGAAGTTGGTTGAGATGGTCTACACATCCATTGGGATATGGGGTCTGTGTTTAATTAGATATGAGAAACAACCAGAAACGCCAAAGAATATCTTCACAGGGCGAGATAATACATTCACTGGATCTTTAGCAATTAAAATGATGGACAGAAGAAAAGATAAGGAAAATAACTTCAACTAACAAGTAGTTAAGAATTTCTTAATTGAAGATATTAGAAGATAAACATTTAAATCTTTAGAATCAGAAATAGGGTATCAAAGATAAATCCTGCAACATTACGCTATTCATAAAGATTAGTTTCAGAAAAAAAAAATGATTACAGAGAAAGAAAAACAGTCAACTTAGAAGATCAACATCACCAGTGAACATACGCAAGAATCCTGTAAAGTGCCTCTTCTTTATTAATGGCAGATCTCTTCAAAAATAGTACAGTTTGATAGCAATAGGGTGTGCGAATCAACAACCCTCAATACTTCGAGAGTTGAAGTATTTATAATTCAAATTACAAGCGTTCCTGTCATAACTGATCAGGACGTGCTCATTCTATTCTTAGCCTAACTACTTTAACTAATCAAAAACAATTTGATAACTCAGTACAACTGCATGCGGAAATTTCTAGGGTAGGTCATTGGTGAGGTTCCTTCACAACCTCTTCTGACTAGACAGGTGACTGGATAGTGATAGCTCATCTGCTAATCAAGTAGATCACAAAGTTCTTCCCATCTGAGATGATTTGGCACTGTGACTTTAAGTAATCTCTGATACACTTCATCCATGTCTGTATACTTAGCAAATGTAGGCTTGATGATTAATATGTGTTTAATCTCGTGTTGGATACTAATATCCAACTGTAGGGCATCCATGAATGCTTTGCATGTGATGCTCCCTTGTATCCCTGCAAACTTGTAATTGTCCTTAGATACTTCATCCAATCTCTTCTTGTAGTCAGGGAGTGTCAATATTTTGTCATTAATGACTTTAAGACCAGGGAGGCCTTTCTTTTATAGAGCATCAATCTTATTGAAGAACTTCTGCACTCCTTGATCTATGAGTCCTCTGTGGGCGGGAGCTTCAGCTATTTTCTTAAGGACGCGATGTCAGCATTTTTCTTTTTTATCATCTCTTCAGCAGCCTTGACGTTCACCGGGTCATAACCAATTTTGAGGACCAGTTCCTCCAGCATCTTGATTCTGTTGTCTTTCACGAAAGATGATATTTTCTCCAGCTTGAGTTGGGTCTGAGCATTGTTCAAAGACACTTGAAACTTTGTTGCAGAAGCTGAAGCATGGGCCAATGTGTGGAAAACCATCTCCCCTATTTGTTTATGCAGATCCATCTGATCTGCCGGATGCACGTCCTTCGCCTGGAACTCGAAAGTGGCCCTTTTGTAATATGAGATCACCTTGGGATCCAGTACCTGTGCTTGTAGATAAGCCATATGCATCATACCCTTTTCTGTGTCAAATGTCGAAAGAAGCCTATGTTGAGCTGTGGAAGACTGCTTCTGAAACTGGGCATAAGTGCTGCTAGTGAGGGTCTGGTTCTTCTTCTTGATCCATTCATATTTCTCGACAATGCCCAACTTGGGCCCTATTTTTCTTGGTGGAGTATCCATGGGAGAACCTGTGGATTTCTTCAGTATTGTTGTTGTGATTGCTTTACGTTGGCTCGAACCGAAAGGTAGAGTGACTAGCTTGACCCCTACGGTAGTTACTGTGGTAGTAGGGACTTCTTGTTCTATTGTCACGCCAGGCGTTGAAACTGTCTTTGGCCTCTTGGTGTGCATCTTGAACTCCTCTGATGACACCTCTGTTACAGGAGGATATGACTCATGTCGGGGCCTCTTCTCCTTGGGGACCTGGGGTGTGGTAGTGGGTGGCACACTCGTTGAGGGCACCTATTGTTCCACTTCAATTTGTTGTTCCACGTCCATCAAAGTATCAGGCACCCAAACTGTTTGATTTGCAAATTTCTCGATCTCTGGCTTGGACTCATGCGCATATGGGACATTCTTATTTTTCACTCTCATCTCAGAAATGATCCCACATGGATCATAGTGCCAGGTGAAACTTGTAAAGAATTTCATCTCCTTTAACATTCTGTCTGCTTCCTCCCCTGCGCCTTGACTATTGTAGATGAAAGAACCAATCTGCCCCTTGATCCGCAATTGCTGCTTCTTCTTCAGGGAAACAAAGTGAATATCATCGGAATTCATTATCTTCCTAATATATTCTAATGCAAAAATACTTACAGGTACATATTTTGGCAGCTTGTAGGGTGCCAATTAGCACCCGTAAACTCGGATATCAGTGTGATTCTGATACAAGTACCAGTCTCCTATCTTTGCATCTTCCGAGAGATGTAGAATTCTCTAGACCTCTTCATTTATTCGTGGCTCAGGCCTGCCGCTCAGCATGCTTACCACTGGGTGGTAAAAATGATCAATGAAATCTTTGAAGTCGTATTCAGTAGAGTTATGCTTCAGGAGAGAAGTCCATGCTGTGACTGGTTGGGGCCTTCCATCCGCATCCATATTCTGCATGGAGAAACTGAATTTGTCGGCTTGAAAGTACACGAACATGTACGCCAGTATGGAAGAATATTTGAACATCCCCTCTATGCCGAAATTCATGAATTGTTCATGAATATTATCGGCCAAGAAGGTGTTGTAGTCGAACTGCGTTGTGGGATTTTCATCGTTTGAGAAAATGGACAGAAAACCCAGGATGGGCTCATCTACCCATTGGTCAGAATAATAACCAAGCAGGGCACATAGGGAAGAAATGATTTGATTTCCTTTGGTGGAGAACATGGAAGAAGGGTAAGGGGGGTTGGTGGAAGGGAGTGGAGTAGAAGTGGGGAGGAAAAGCTCAAATATCTGAGCTCTCTGAGGGAAAGTCATTTTTTGATATAACTCAGTGAGGATTTCTAAATTGAATGGGGACGCAAATTCAGCATGGGGTATTTGCATCATCTGGTCAATATCTTCGGGGGTGATGAAAAAGAGGACGTCTCCAGACGAAGAAATGATGGATTTCTGGTCGGGGACATAATGGGATTGGCATTTGAGGGCGAATTCTGGGAAATGATAAATCTGGGGAAAGAGATACAGGGGAAAATTGGACTCCCAGAGTCCAATTTCATTGCTCTAGTCCAGGAACACCTCCTAGAGCCATGAATGAAGATCCAAAAAGTCAAAATTGCAAATGGTCTCTGCGATCAATCGATATTTATCGACCAAGGGAATTTTGTCTAAATCGAAAGGAGGAGGAAGAAAAGGGTTTTCTTCTCCTTCCGCTTGTCTCGGCTTTGACACCATTTCAGCAACTGTACCTGCAATAAACAATACGTTAGTGGGGTAGACAAACTGCGGGTGAAGGCGACGTTGAAGCAATGGAGGAATAAGAGGTTTCTGGCACGATGGATGAATAACGAATGAACAGGGAAAATGGTAGTTTTATTCAAAAATGGGTCGGTTTGGCGCGGGAGAACGGTCAACATGACAACGGGTATATTATCCATTTATTAATGGACAACGGGCCACTTGGGGGTGATATGGCAGGTGACGATGGCAAAAATGTATGGAGGGTTGACGTGGTTGCTAGAGATTGGCGGTGATGGGAAGTGAAAGTCGCCATAAGGGGCTGATCATGAGTGGAAAGGGTAAAGGCCTGACAACAGGGACTGACAGCAGTTATGGAATGTGACACGACCCTGGGAACAAGTGGAACAAGTGGACTCAGTGGAGGATGACGTGCATGAGTGACGGGTTGTTAGATAGCATGTGAGGGATGTGACTTGAGAACCAATAGACCGATGCCACGAATGATCAGGGGCCCACCGAAGGGAAATATCTATTCCAGACCCCCCCCCCTTGGTTAAAGGCAGGACACCAGGGGGGGTCTGAAATCCATTTTGATCCATTGATCTTCGCACTGGTTTCCTAGCCCCCAATCTTAGCGCGCTCCTTAATACCCATTCCGGACCCCCCCCCTCCATTAAAGGCAGAATGGAGGGGGGGGTCTGGAATTCAATGTGAACCGTATATTTGAGCACTCTGTTCTGGGCTGTCTAGATGTGTGCCCAAGTTATTACCAATTCCAGACACCCCCCCCCCTCCATTAAAGGCAGAATGGGTGGGGGGATTCGGAATCCAATGTGGGCCATGGATTCACGCGCTCTTTTCTGGACCGTCCAGATCTGCGT
>ML782414.1:391979-422021 GCA_009831015.1 Picea engelmannii
CCCCCCCCCCCCCCTTGATTAAAAGCAAAACACTAGAGGGGGTCCGGAATGCTCTGTGAGCCATTGATCGAAGCACCGTGATCTGGACCATTGGAAAGTGAATGTAACATAAATCATGAGTGGAGAAATATGAGCTTGGGGGGAAAACTTAGGATAAAGCATTTTATGGGTTTTTCTTCAAATTTCAAAGAGATACCACCATGGGGTTTCGAACAAACTATTCTTAGGAATTTGGGACATGGTGTAACATCTTTATTAATATGTTTTCATGGGGGGTGAAGCAAATGAAACAACTAACTTACATGCTAATCCTATCTTCCTAGGACAATTAACCCAGATTAAATTGTTGGGATAAGAAATTACTCTACCTAGGGGCTATCTAACCAGGATTAGACAATCTGGTCAAATTTATTCACTAATCCAACCTAAAGGCTATCTGTCCAGGATTAGACAGTCTGGTCAGATTTATTCACTAACCTATCAACATTGAAAATTTAAAAGAACTTGGTCATGCTTGAAAGGTATGACCAAGTTACTATTATTTTTGGGGGCTTTTGTTTCAATTCTTTTTGCCCTCTTTTATTTTTATTTTCTTTTTCTTTCTTTTTTTTTAGTAAAATGAAAAATCAGTTGCCAATAAAAACACTAGATACAGATAATATCCATAATATCCAAGTCATAAGTTGATTCCCATAACTTATGGGGTGATAACACACATGACACATGGTCCCATCCCAGAATGAGTCCATCCTCCAAGATAATATCAATATCAACATGGCCTCCATCAGCTGCACATGTTGATGCCAGAATGAGGTATTGCAAGCCCTCTGTGAGACACCCTCAAGCGATGTGATCCCCTCAACACTGAAGCTCAGTGGAAAGTCAGAACAACTTTCCCTGCAAAGGTCCACTCACCTATGTCCGTCAGTGAAATGCTCAATCCTACAACCCCTAGGTCCCATACTAACCTTTGTCGAAGATCACCATGATATACCTGCACTACTCTGACCATGACTGTCTGGCCCCCGCATACATACTATATCCTCCTCTCCTAGATCCTCAAGTTGAAATACCTATGACCATTGGACCTGTTGTCCAGAAACTATATATGTAAAGACATATCTATAGAAGAAGTACCTATCGACCCATCTCTACATCCAATCATGATGATCAATAGTGAACATTTTCCTCACTCTATTGGACAAATCCCTGCAGGCCCACTCCAAACTGACCCTTGTTGGAGTGTGTGGCTCTCTCACACAACCTGGGTCATCATGTAGTGAAACATCCGTCTCACCCAATGAACTCCTAGATCCCATGGGAAACTTGGAATTTTATCACTTCCAATCTCCTCTAACTGCTCCTGTGCGGAACTGATCACTGTCAGAATCCCTCTGCCCTCATCTGCTATCACATGGCCTATGATGTTCCCCATCACGCACCAAATCTCAATTGGTTTCCTATGACGATCCACCTCTATCCAGTTGGATGTTCTAAAAACAATCATGTTAGGTGTTCCTGGCCTAGCCACTCCCCATGTTCTCAGCCACTATCTATCTCTCCTCATGTTGTTGTCCATGAAAAAAGTGTCAGGAAAGGATAACAAACACATCTGTAGCTGACCGTAGGGCTGAAAAATACCACCTTCCTTGGTCAATCCCAAGGATTTGACCAAAAGAACGTTTACCGGTACCCATGATAATTTCTCGCCTGTAGTCATCACTAAACCCCAATCATCAGGTCGACCAGAAGTAACTCCTCCAATTGTTGGTCAACCAACCTCCACCTCCCATCTCTCATACAATTGTTGATATTGTGAAGTTGCTCTCTCATAACTATGTGTTGCTGCAAAGGAGTGAAATTTGCATGCTCCACTAAGTGTGTCTCCTCCATGCAGGGAAGTATACCCCTATGAATCTCACCGTACATCTCGACATGTCTCTGTTAGTTATTACTCCTCACTATATTCTCCGGCATACTCATTTTGTCTCCCATAGACTAATGTTGCATCATAGATCATGGGTGTACTGATAGATCAACCTCTACATGGATTTAAACCACTCTTGGAACACAAATGGAAGTGTCCTCCATCAACTAGTGCTCCTCTACTATATCACCAACATCCTCTAGTAATGTGACTGGGTGATACATCTGAGTTTCCACTAAGACAGCTGACGTGGATCTCCAACAAATCTCCTTAGGAGGCTCCTATAATCTAGACTCTAACTCTTGAAGGGTTGTCTGTCTCAAGAATCCTCGCGTGCTCTCCAAATCCTGAGTGAGTCAGTCCATCTCCAACTCCTTCTCCCTCAAGGCCTTGGGATACAACTAGCCAATCCCTAGTAGGTAGTCCCTATCTATCAACAACTGTTGGTAGTCAGTCCTCATCATAGACACTCTCTCCCTGAGAGTGTGAAAATCATCCATGGAAAATCTTCCATCTGAGCTACCATGTGCCACTGATTCTCTCTAGCAGTAATCTACCATCAATGCATGCATGTCATCACTGCACCTAGTGGCTACCATGATCATATTGTCATTGACTTTCAATTGTGCTTCTAAGTGGTGTGTCTCCTAATCAAAGTCATGTTAAGGTGCCACCTCATATCCCTCACTACTAGTGTCAGTCCTGCTAGTGTCAACTCTGGAATCCCCAAAAATACTCTTTGCATAAGATAACATGTTTAAATTCCCACTGTCTATTTATTTGTTGGTTCCTCTTGTACTCCACTACACCTCGTCACTAGATGTTATCTCCCTTTGAATCACACTATATCCTGTGTGAGTAGTTGTATCCTCCTGTGCACTCACCCTGATATTATCATCTGCTCCTGGATCCCATATAGATGTGTCTAGACATGTGTTATGTTCATCCTAACCAATAAAGAGTGCATCCCCATCAATGCAGGCTGATCCTGGAAGTAAGTGCTCCATCAACCTATCAGTCTCCACAATCTGTTCAACTAATGGAGTCTCCAAAATCTGTGACTCAATCTCCTCATGATGGTGTGTGAATGTAAGATCAGCTATCTGCACGTCATATGTCTCTCCCTGGATCTATAGATCCATGTGTCCATGTCATGCATCTCTCACACAAGGATCCTTCATCATATCTGATAGACTATGGTTATCCTCATATGATTTGGCTGTCATAGGTGTCTAGAAAGATGACAGATGTGGCATGGCCACCGTAGGAAGTTGGTCATCTGTAAGTGCTAACATGTTTGAGTCCTCACTAGTGTCACCACTTTGTTGAGGTGTAAGGTCATCAACAATATGTGATATGACTGTTGAAGCATAAGTTCTATCCTCCTTTCCATCCCACTGCTCCTCCAATGTGAAAGGATTATTATCCACCTCAAGTGTGCCATAATCACCAGCCTCTGTGCAAGAGTCATTATCACTAGCCTATGTGCAAGAGTCACTATCATCACCAAACTGCCCCAAATTATCATCTATTGCTCCATCCTCACACACCTCATCATCATTGTCATAGTGTGTCTCAATAATGTGCTCCTGATCCTTATCCCTACTCCTATGATTTGGTTCCCAAGGCACCTTGTAACTGTACCTAAGTTGTGTGTTCCTAATGGGTGCGGGGTTACTTTGTCCTTCCAACCATATAGCTATTGCAGCTCTCTTTTCCTCTTCTATGATGATCCCCTGTAAAACATCATCTTCACTTCAACTGGGATTTCTTAAGGCTACATACTATGGAAAGGTTATTTGATCCCTAGTTTCCTTGCTAAGGCTGGAATATTTTATCTCCAAGTATGTTATCTCAAAGGATATCTCGTCCATTTCTTCTTGTGGCTCTATATGCATGTGCTAATTCCCACTGGCTGGAAGGAATATAAGCTTTGATACCACTGTCATGTTCCCAAGCCAAGATTCAAGGAACATCATGGTTTTGGGTGTCTTTTTAAACTTTTTCTGGTTGTTTCATTTCTTCAAACACTTGGTTTACTGTGATCCTTTAGGTTGCACTTTAGGGTTATATTGATGATTTATATTTGTGTTTGTAGCAATAGATAAGAATATAAATCCATGAAACATACCTCAACCATATGCAAGACCAACAATATGATAGACAAGCCAAAACACCTCAGATCTAATTTTATTCATAAATAGAAGAACCTTCTACAATGAAGATGCTGATCTCGAATGCTCAACAGATGGATCCAATAAAGAAAATATAAGCTGCTGCAAAATGATCCACTAGAAGACTAAAAGCCTCCAAAGGCTGAATATCCAACTAATACCAACGCAAGAGTAGATCTGGTTCGTATGAAGTGCCAAACCCTCAAGCTGGAAGGTGCCACACCCTGCTGGAACCCTGAATAGCCTCAAAAATTCAGCCCTACTTCCAAAGATCGGGCCAATGCAAGAACAACCCAGGTGCTAAAACCTCCAAGATCCCTCTCAAACTCATGGATATGTCTCTCCTCCAAGGAATGGTGCATCCCCATGGATGCCTGGAAGCCTAGATAATTTGGCCTCCCTCCTAGAGACCTCCAAAAGCTCCACCAAACCACTAGAATGATAGATCGGGACACGGCAATGAAAACCCAAGTGATCAATTCATCAAAGGACATACTCGACCCTTGGATCTAGCCACCCTCAAAATAATGATGCAACCACCTCTTGGGGAAATAATCCTACTCTCAATACAAATCAATCCTCCACCGAAATACCTCTGGAATCAACCAATAATGGTGTTATGACACCTGCAAAGGAAGCCAAATACTTGGAAATCTTGAAATCTCTTCTCCTCAACCAAAATGAATGAGTCTAACTCCACAAGTGCACCCACCTTGTTGGAAAACCCCCAATGGTGTGCCCTCTCTCTTCCTATTCCTGTGGCTGGTGTAGAACTCTCCTACATTGATGTAGATCCAAACTAGAATGGTGTGGGGGAGTATTGCATCCCCGATACCAACCTTGGGACAAGCTAGGTGGAATCGTTCACTACTGAATCATCCTCTATAGTTTGTTAAGTCAAAACCCTCAAAACCCCCAAGGTATGGGCTCTGTAGATAGAAGCCAAATATCAAAATGATAATCATACATGAATCCATGAATAGAGGCCCTTGCCTTTCCTTTATACTTCCTGCTCACCTTCTCCCTCCAAAGTGACTTTCATTTTTTTAATATTTAATTAATTAATTAACCTATTTACCTCTTAAAAGTGCCTTATCTCTCCTTGTGGCTTCCCTGGCCACTGAAAGTCACTTCTAACCATCCCATCCTATAGTGTTGATCCTCTCGATTCCAATGAGATATTACACTGAGAGGTTCCTCCAAGTAATGTGCCCAAAATGACTTCTTCAGTGAATTTAATTAACTTATAGCTCAAAATACTCAAAATCATGGAAATCGTCGAAATGCAACAAAACCAAAGCCAACTTGTGCAGAATGGATCATAATGATGAAATGGGGTGAACGATGTAAGAAGGATCCCAAAATTCCTCTGAATATCCCTTGTACTCTCTATAACATCCATCTGGCTACTCTGGTCATCATAAACCTCTGTAATGTAGTGATGTCCCAAAGTGGGGACATTACAATGATTCTCCTAAATTGGTTCAACACCTCATGGGGGAGAGCATAAGGTATTTTAGGGAATATGTGTTCTTCCTCGTGCTGGGGGAGTTACTTGTTTCATAAATACTCTTTGTATGTGGGTTTTCTTGAGAATGACTAGCCATGCATGTGGATTTGTAGGCTATGTGAAATATATTATCAGAAATATTATTAGCCAATCATTCAGGCCCTCCTTCTAGCACCAATTTTGTTGAGGGGTATGAGATCCCTTTAACTCAATAGTAGGAACCAAACCCACCTTAGAGGCCCAATTAGACTTTGGATCATTTGATGGTGGAATGGTTCTCCAAATATTTCGATCTAGCTAATTTATCGATGGGCTTTACTTAGTGATTAACAGGATATCTTTCTGTGAAAGTTCCTCCTTCAGATTAAATGTTCTCTTTTTCTCTTTTATTTTATTAAATGAGTCTAATAAAATGAGGTGTGTTGGTATAAACCCACTGATAGAGGGGATTCTTAACTACTAAAGAAGGTTGAGCCTGGGATAACCCTCGTTCTCAAGCATGCAAACAAAGACATTCACACCTATTACAAGTCTAGAAATAATATTGTTGGTGGTAAATATTGTCGTTTAATAAATTCCCAATCATTTAATTTTCAAGCAGAGGAGTTCATAAAATTATGAAGCACATGCACAGTATATGCATGATTGAATCTAATTTAACCTAATTTAATGGTGAAGCTACAACTGGAATTGAATTATTAATCTAATGCGGGAAGCTGAAACACATGACTTGGAATTGAATTGTTGAAACACATGACTGAAATGAATCATTGAAACACACGACTGAAATGGAATTGCGTAAATGAAATTAACTTGGAAATAGAAAATTGCACCAAAGGAAAACAACATGTGAAGAGCAACAAGACAACAAATGTGAGCTCACACTAACAATAAATCAATCTCAATTACATTACAATGCTCAAATGACAAAATAATGAAATCATGAAACTAATCAAGGAAATGACTATGAACCAAATGACTAACTCATATCATTGATTTCTAATCATTTTCCAATCTAAATCTAATCTCCTTCTAATCCCATAATGACTAATTACTTTCTCAACATAATGGAGAGAGCAATCTCTTTTATACATGGGAGCTTTGAAAAGAAGATAAGCATCTCATAATTACAGATCCACGTTTCTCTCAACTTTCCCATTATTACAAAATATGATCCCTTCAAATCCTCACACATGTCTCTCATACATATTGGATAAGATATGCTATCCATTCCCCATCATCTTCTTGTTGTTGGGAAAAACATCCTACGGACTAGCAAGTTAGGGTAAGACGTTGCATGCAGATTTGACCGAATAAAAACTAATTTTTTACCTACATCCCAAGATTTAAACCCCTCTTTCTCAGTAAATGCATGGAAAAGGACCACCTACCTTATTACCGACGTTCGATGTAGATCCTTCGTTGTGCTCGTTTACTTGTTTTCACTACTCCTTCCAAAGATGACCGGCACTCAAGGCAAACAACAACTATGCATGCATGCTACTTCTATACTCAAGGGTTAGAAATCAAACATAAATCAATCAAACTATAGACAATTCATGATTTGGGACGGGAAAATCATTCTTTTTATTACATAAAGTGAATCAACTTACAAAAACTGAGACCGACCACCGCTCCTTGAACCTGATCCTGGGCTCCTCATCTTCTGTCCTTCAACTGCTTTGCATTAAATCTCCTTTGGCATGAGGAAAGGCTAAAGGGTTGGGACAATGGATTATGTAAATGGGCAGAGTTTATTCGCTATATTTTTTCCTCTTCCAAATGGTACCCCTACCCCTTCTTTTATAGGCTAGAAGGAGCTAGGGTTTTGGACGAACCCTCGTCCATGCATGACCGAGAGTTTCAGTTAACTGACCCATAGCTTTTTGTTCCGTCGGCAACTTTCCTTTTTTTGTGCTTTGTTAGGTACACGCGGGCTATTGTGAGTCAGCCAACATGTATACACGTGCAGTAATGGGTTAGGGCGTGTGGGCCTTGACACAAGAGGATTTTCAAAGAGTTGTTCAGCAGAGTTTTGGCAAAGAAGGGATATGAGTTGGGATGATGCTAGGTAAGCATGTGTGGTGCAATTTAGGGTTACAACAGATGCCCTCTAATGTGTGAGGTCATAATAGCATCTGATGGACGAAATAAATTACCAATCTTTATTGATGTGCCGAACAATTAAGCCCAAGGATCAGGAACCAAGAGGTGTCGTCTGCAAAATAACAAATGTCTCACCGAGGTGGGCATGCCCATGCTCGGGATAAAATAGAACCAAGGCTACCAATCAAATACATTGTAGATCTATGTCAAATAACTATAAAGAGTAGCCGCGAATAATACACAATGGAGCTACATCTCGAAATCAGAAAGATATACATATAGAGTACCATCTTCCAGAAGCTAATTCGGCCTGATGGCTAGACTTCAGAGCTCGAGAAACAACTTCAAAATCTTCCGACACTTGGGTAGGAGTGTAATATGAGTGTACTACTGCACTACCCAGAGGTCTTTGACGACTCATCGGTCATGGACTTGAGAATCTTGATGATCGGACTGAAGGCTTCAGTGATTTCAAACAAGGACTTGATTGGACGTTCAGGATGGTCGGGTATGCAGAAAAGAGACATATTGCAAAGGGGCTGACTTAGGCTTAGTGACAAACTTCCATTGGACAATAACACATCAAGTGATAAGACTCAGGAAGCATATATGTTAATCATAAGTCTATGAAGTAGGAGGCAACACAAACTCTCCATATGTTTGGAAGAATAACCAAACGGTGGAGGACACAACTCTATATAGCGAGAAAAGATTCCTAAGGTCATAGTACATCCCATAGTATGATGAACAAATGGACATATGTGATTTATCCAAGGGTGACTCATTATGCTGCCAATAAAGAAAATACTTTTCCCATCCTCTTTTTGGGGTATATTTGATTTTTTTGTTCATTTCAATAATTTTGGAAAAAGAATAAAGGAATATTACATTACAATGGAGGAACGAATACTGCAAACATACAAGCTCAAGGCACAAGGACAAGCCTGATGTTCTGGTAAAATGATACTCGGGGAAAATCCTCCGGCGGCCAAAGGTGTTAAGACGCAGAAGCAAACTGTCACAAGGCTGGTGGATAAGGTATGAAAATGTGGTTGATAGAACACACAATGGTAACATCCTTCGATGTAAGTTTAACAAGCCTAGAGAAGGTAAGCTCGGTGGTTTTTCATATTTAGAGAGTCTGAAAAAGCATAAAAGGAGACTCCATTGGGGTACCTTTTTTGACAATAGTCTAGTCGGTTCAAAAAAGGGGTAAACTAGCACGGATTAGACGTCAATTCAAAACCATTTTAATGACTGTGACAGGGACAAGATCACTCAGCCATTTTTTCACTTTTAAGGAGTCTAAAAAAAGCTTAACTATGGACTCTGTCAGGAATATTCTTCTAGACCAATTTAACGAGTGTGAAAGAATAAGGTCACTCGACGATCTTTTCAATTTTAGGGAGTCTGAAAAGAGCTTAACTATGGACTCCGTGGGGGTTTATTTTTCGTAAATTTAGTCCCTCAGGCCCGAAAAAGGAATAAAATTATACCTAAGAGTACTCTTCTAAAGAATGGGAATTCGATAGAGGATACCTTTGTTTTTACAGTTGACCGTCTGGACCGAAAAAGGGGTAAACTACCGTCGGACAGACTTGACTTCAAATTTCAGTTTAACGAGCGTGAAAGGCCACAAGGTCGCTCAACAATCTTTTCATTTTTAGAGGGTCTTAAAAGGTCTTAAAAGGAGACCCGTTATTTTTGGGAGTCCTGAGGGTGAGACAAAGAGCGAAAAAGAATCATGCAAATGAGGCTCAAACTCATATTCAAGAAAGACTATATGGACTCCTGAGCCTACAGTGTTTTTAGAAACGGCATGGACACCATAATGCAACCAGGACCTACCTAGGGAATCCATGTTCTGGTAAGCTCTACAGCCAAGCTGTGACACTTCTAAAGAAAATATGATGGTTCTGTGTCACAACCTGATGGGATCGATCCTATAGCAGAGGAAAAAGACAACGAGGCACAAAAGTCGGGGTGGTAACATAACCTATATGCTCAAGTTGATTTTCAAAAAAATTTATGGACCGTCAATATTTTCTCAAAACTCAAAAAAAAATGTCCCAATACTCGATCAAATCCCTCCCATATAACTCTTGAATCACTCTAAATGGTTTTTGGTATAAAGAAACTGATAAGGGAGGCCAAAAAAGTGACAAAAAAGGCCAAAAGGTCTATAAATAGAAGCTGGTAGCTCATTATCACCATTGTTGATTTGGAAATTGACTTTGGAGCCAAAAGACCCCCTTTGCCAAAAATAGTGATTCTGGGAGCTATAGTGGACGAAACGAACTTCTTCTTGGACCAAGTAAGTACAAACTCCCTTATCTAGCTATTCAATACTTTAATTTTGTTGTTTAGTTTATTTTTTGGGTGGGTGTTGACCTTAAAAAGGTCGGCCTTAGGTACACGCGGGTTGTCTCTAGATAGGACGCGTGTACATTCAAGCAGAGTAAAGTCTGCCCACGTGTACATGCGACTGTCGCCTCGACAACCTACGTGTACCCCCCTTTTGTAATGAAAAAGCAAACTAAAAGCAAGTACTGACCCTCCTTTACCTTGTTGTGTTGGCAGGATGTATGTCCATTGGAGGGAAAGGGAGCATGAGGTAATTAGTGAGTTGGTTGCAGCAGATCCGAATGTCATGGCTGTGTTAATGCAATGTGGTTTACTCAAATTCTTTCTATGTCCATTTATGCACGCACAAACAAGGCTAATGAATGCCTTTATTGACTACTGGCACCCTAATGCTGAGGCATTTATGCTAGAGGCGCAATCACTGGTGCCCACCACCAAGAATATCTACTTTTTGACTGGCCTCTCAAGGAGAGGGGAACCAGTCAACTTCTGGATGTTTCCTATGGGGCCGAGCAAGATCTCGGAATTGATAGTTGAGCATTGTGAGGCTGGGACTAACCGTGTGGGCTCCCAGGTACCTATTAGTAAGATTATTAGCTTAGCACTGCAGACTATATTATTACTGATTGGGCGGATTACCGGCTCAACAGCCTTGCATCAGGCATCTCGTGCACGGATGAACTGTGTCATCCAGCGCATGAATGCACAAATTTTCGACTGGAGTACCACACTTCTCGAGTGCATGAAGAGGCAATTGACAAATTGTCGACAGCGGACACAGAGGAACTTCAGGTTCAGGACCATCTTGTGTTCATTCTTTTTTGAGAGAGTTCCAAGTTTTAGTCCTCAGCTTGTAGTACGAGGACATCAGGCCTCTTTCCCTGCAGTGTGTAGATGGGTAGTATTACTGCCGTGATAGGGTGGTGGAAGGACTGTTGACTCCTTTGACGATTATTTCTTTGCTTGGCTGTCATGACAGATCCCTATGATTGAGGACTACCCATATGTAGGGATAGATTTCTCTAGAGATCCTGAGATACCCGTGCCTACTGGTGAGGAGCGAGGGGAGATGGGTAAGTCTCCACCTTTGTATTTTTTTTGTTTGCATATGTAATTTTTATGTCTTTTTGTTATATATATCATTTTTTTTGTATGCCAGAGTATTTGACGGATAAATGTTTGTTGCATGTAGATGTGGGAACCATGCGACCTGCCAATTATGCACGGAATAGGCGTCATCCACGGCCAGAAGCCGTAGCTGTCACCGCTGGGGGAGAAGCAGTAGAAGGGAACCTAAGGCCGAGAGGGTCCTTAGATGAGTTGAGAGGAACTTCACTGCGCTCACTCGCACAGTCCCGATGGCAGAGATAGAGGACCTGCCGCCATCCATGCAACCTCATGTAGTGGGGGCACCTCGGACATGGGTCCGATTGTTTAGGAGTTTATCTTATGCTGTGGATGATTATAATAGGGCCCATAGGCCCTGAACCTACTTAGACTTTTTATGTGCCCCGAGCACCTACTTGTATATATTTTTTGAGGGCATAATCCCAGTGACTCGTTACTATTCCCATTTTTTACGCGCTTGCTTCCATCTATGTACTCTGGTTATTTTATGATGTTTATATATGGTTTTTATCTTTTTGTGTCTTATAGATTCCATGTGCAAAAATGTATTTACATATTTATGTCCATGTTCTTTTATATGTGGGCAAGATGCCAATCTAAAATTTGATTACCTAGAGTATCTGTAATTTGGTTTAATCTTCTAGGAACATGAAAATATGTAATATAATCAAAGCTTCTTTCTAAGAGACGTACCCTAAGGAATCGTCAGTGCAAAGTTGGATCATGAACCCGATATACTCTATTTAGCTGCAACACAACCAGTTGAGCATCAAGATAGACCTAGAGATGAGAGATACCCAATGACAAGGCATCATGAAATAGCTCAATAACTGCACTATACTCGGCGACATTATTTGTGGTGTCACCTAAGCATATACCTCCAGAAGATAACAACTGGCCTTGAGGTGTAAAAATTACCCAAGCTGTGGAGGAAAGCCTCCGCGTGTGTCAACTAGCACCGTCTGCATACCCAATGAACACCTCAGAATCACTTGACATCTGCCATATTGATGAAAGATAACATCAATGACACGTCCATAACACTTAAAAGAAACTTTAAAAGTAATAGCACAAAGACTATACATATGTTACATAAAGTTACCCACAGTGACCTGTCTATGAGTAATACTTCTTGAGGTAGAGCCCATTTCTAGGCTCTGCCAAAGCATTCCCTTCAAAATCAACCAAATGATAAGCGCCCTTTTTTAATGCCTCTTTTATAATGAAGGGTCCGAACCACATGGGTTTAAACTTTCCTGCCCCCAGGGGGTCCTCATCTTGGTCATAGACCATGACAAGGTTGCCCTCAGAAAAAATATGAGGACGAACGGACCTATCATATTGACACTTGACCTTGTTTTTATGAGCCTCATTGGCCAGTGCTGCATCGCGACACTGTTCATCGCGCTGCTCAAGGTGTACTAATCGTTCTTCAAGCGAAGAAGTGTCTGGCAATAACTATACTACCAATTTTAGAGATGGGATTTGACATTCGATGGGCAAGACTGCCTCCAGCCCGTAAACGAGTTGAAAAGGTGAAAATTTGGTTGCAGTCTTAACAGATGTTCGGTAATCCCATAATGTCGAGTATAACATCAAATGCCAATTTGACTTGGCAGAGTTGATAGTTCACTGTAGAATAGTCTTAAGAGTTTTGTTTACAGCTTGCACCTGCCCATTGGCTTGGGGGTAGTAAGGTGATGAATGCTCCTGCCGTAACCCAAGCTTTGATGATAATTCGTTCATCATTTGGTTCTGAAAGTGACTTCCATGGTTAGTGACAATCTCTCTCAAGATGCCGAACCTTGCTATGATCTGGTTGAATAAGAAGAGAGCTGCAGTCTCTCCATCATCTTTAAACATTGGCATAGTTTCGACCCACTTAGTGAAGTAGTCGACAGCTACGATGATATAGCGGTGCCCCCTTGCTGACGGGGGGCTGCATGTAGTGTAATCAATCCCCCACTTAGTGAAGGGACCAACTGTGATGAAAAGAAGCATAGGAGTGGGATGTGCCCTCATCTTCTGAGAGCAGATTTGGCACGGATGGCACTTCTTGATTGATTCAATACAATCTTTGATAAGAGTCGGCCAAAAGTAACCTGCTCGTAGAATCTTTTGGGTTGTTGCCAACCCAGATAAATGACCGCCACAAACTCTAGTATGGAAATCATTGATCACGATGATGGCCTCCTCATGAGTGAGACATCGACATAAGATGCAGTCTACACCTCTCTGATACAACGTATCATCGAGTATGAGATAATTTTTATCATGATGGCCTATCCATCGATGCTCGTCACAAGAAGCAGAGGTGGGAAATTTCAAAGTCTAGATATAGATAAGTATATCTCCATACTAGGGGTCTGTAGATGAAATCAAAAACATATCTCTCTGGATAGGCGATTCCTCAATCACAATGCCACCTGACTCAACTGGAAGTTCTGAAATAAGCTCTGTGAAGACCAATGACTTCTTGGACTTTGCTGAAACGAAGTCTAAGTCAAATTCTTGGAGGATGACTATCCATCTACTGATTTTTCTGCCTATAACTCATCATGTCAACATGTATTGGAATGGATTCACGACAGCAATGACAGTGGTCTTGCGAAACAGAACATAGTGACAGAAATGTTGAATAGCATGAACTGCTGCCAACGCAAGTTTTTTGATATGAGAATAATTGGGTTCCGGTCCTATGAGGCCTCGGCTCAGGTAATAGATCACGTATTCTGAGAACGAATCATCTTCCTGAACTAAAACCATGCCAATGGTTGACTCTGCAGCAGCCAAATATGATAAGAAATATTTTTTATAGTTAGGTGGTCGTAGCAGAGGTGCAGTCGTGAGGGCATTTTTTAATGCATCAAAAGAGCATTGAGCGGCTTCTTCCAAAAAAAAGGAACGTCTTTCTTTAGTAAACGCATAAATCCCTTGGTGATTTCGGCATAGTTGGTGATGAAGCGTCGTAAGAAGTTCACCTTGCCTTGTAGACTCTGAAGTTGTAGGATTGTGCGTGGGGGGGGCAACTGGATTATTGGCTCCACCTTAAGAGGATCGACCATGATCCCTGTTGTTGATATGATGAAACCTAACAATCGTCTTTACGTTACGCAGAAGCTGCACTTGTTTGGATTCAAGTGAATCCTAAAGTAGAGATAGCATTCAAAGATTAGTCTAAGGTGTGTAGGATGATCCGTTCACTTGTGAGAGTGTGATGCTAAATCATCTAGATAGGCCTCGACTATATGCTTGAGGTCATGAAAAGAAAAAGACATGGCCCGTTGGAATGTGGATCCAGCATTTTTAAGGCCAAAAGGCATCTTATGATATGAAAATGTACCCCACGGACAAATGAATGTCATTTTATGCTGGTCTTCGGGTTTGATTTGGATTTGACTATATCCTAAAAAACCATCCATGAAAGAAAAGGCTTCACAACTGGCACATTCATCAATGATCTGGTCAATGAATGGTGTTGGAAAATTATCTTTGGGACATGCCTTGTTCAGATCACAAAAATCGGTACATACACGAATCGTGCCTTGTTTTTTATTGACTGGCACAGGATTGGACACCCATTGATTCAAATGGATAGGATAAATAAAAACTGCCTTTAGCAATTTCTAAACCTCAATCTTGATGGCTGCTACTTTCTTGGGATTGACTGGATTAAGTTTTTGTTGAACAGGCTTGGCATCAGGATACGTTGTGATTTCATGTTCAACTATTTCGGATCGATACCTGGCATTTCCTCATAAGACTAGGCAAAAACGTTGTGGAATTATTTGAAAAGATCTGTGTAAATTTGAATCTCTTCAAGGGAGCAATCCGCTCCAACGAAGAGATTCTCCACGACGCCAGGGTTTCGGGAGATGTTGATGGGTATAGTTTTAGCAATAGTCGCCATATTGCCCTCAGCATAAATTTCTTGCATAGATAAGAGCTTAATAGGACATGGTTGATCTCCCGTCATGGTAATGGTGAATTCTCCTCCTTCGATTTGGCTTAACTTTGGGAGAAAATATGATCTGTGATGAAGATCTTCCCAAGGTTTTTCCGGACTAGTCATTGGTTCGATTACTGCTTCGTTAGAAGGAAAGACTAAGTCTAACGAATCGACGTTAATGAGAGAACCTTGAGCCCAAATAGGCTCTATAAGTGGATCTAACTCTTGTGCAAGAGTCGGATCAGGGTTAGCTGAAGCTTTCTGGACTAAAGAGTATGCTACCTCAGCGGGAGACAAGGGCATGGACATGCCTGTGTGCCTCATCTTATCCATCGGGGAAGGAAGAATCCAAGGATCCTCAAAGTAAGTCGTGCAGAATGAAAAAAATTGAAAAATATCAACCTTATGGTGAATAGATATAAATTTGATATCGTCGTGAGGAGGTGGGAAATCGAAGGTACCCATCAAGGATGGGCACAAACCCACTCCTACATTAACAACACCTAGTTGAGGATTATCAATCATCAGGATCGTGGATGCCCCCAAAGTTGGGTCAAGTCTAGAGAAAGACAGTTGATCAATGGTCACTATTCGACCCTCATGTGGAAAAAACAAGACTCGGAAAACTGTAGCAACCACAACTTGCATAGCATAAGTCCAACTCCGTCCTAACAAGAGATTATAGTCGAGGGGAGCATCGACTACCTCTACTTCGACACACACGATTTTCCCTCCTAACTGCATAGGGAAAGAAGGAATGATGCCATGTGGTTGGAATGAATGACCATCGAAAGCAGTGATGAGAGTAGGTGATGGAGACAAAATGGGCTGGCTGATGGCCTTCTAGCATGCTAATGACATAACGCATGTCGAGGCACCCTCGTCGACCACCATGCGAAAGATATTGCAAGTAAAAGTTTTCATGGGATGAGCCACTACTATCTGAAACGCGACATGGTAAGGTAGATGAGGTTTTAAGTTGGTTGTATCTAGCATGATGGTGCCCTGATTACAAGTCTCAGTAGAGCCCAAAGCGGTTAACAAGGCTTTCCTCTGAGCAGAGCAGCTTTGGAGGACCTCCAAAGAAGACATCGCACAAGGGGTTTGTGATAAATCCTCCACCACAGAGTAATTCTAGGAGGCCTTTGAGTTTGGGTTGTGAGAAGCTTTTTTAAATGCACCCTTTGGAATGTGTGTCATTGTTTCTCCCAATGTCTTCTCAATCTGTAGAGGAAGAGATGGGAAATCAACTTCTTTACCCTTCTCAGAAGCGCTTGGTTTACTATAGTCATGAGCTCTAGTTGTTATGAAAGCATCACCCCTAACCATATATACGTTCGCGGATGAGGGATTGTTTGGAGGAGGGCAGGTTTCTTGGCTGCCCCCTTCTGTTCTTGTAGAGGCTTGAGTTAAATTTTGCCCATGTTGAAAGGGATTAGTCAACACTGCTTGTTGTTGTTGTGTGACAAACGTTTGGGCCTCTGCAAGTCGAGGACAAAGATGGGTTGGGTGGTCTTCCACGCACAAGTTGCATGGATACCTCACCTTCCATTTTTCTTTGTTGTCCCTGCCAGCATTATCAGTGGGTTTTTTATCCCCCTTACCCTTCTTTCATTGTTTTTTCTTCCCTTTATGCTGTTGGGTGGCCTTAATTAGTTGACTGCATGGTGTGTACTTCCGACGTTTGGGTAGGGGGAAGCAGCCAAAGAAGTAGTTTGGCTGGTCATTGTGTGTTGTATGGATAACTGTTGCAACTGTTTTGTCAATTTCTTAGCGGGCTTGGTTTGTGTTGAACCAACAATACCATCAGCATGTGGTCCAACTCTTTGTCTAGCTTTATCTAGTATCAAACGTGGTGCATATCGAAAGATGGTGTATAATAAACCAAACTGAGAATAGATGAGCTCAAACTGTTGAGCCCTCATGATGGCATCTTCTTCGGAGAAAACTCTGGATGTCGCGATGTCTTTGGATAACTGTGGGAACAAATACTTAAGGAACCACTCAAGCAGGAATGTTGGTGGGAATGGTACTTTGATTAGACTCTTCTGGTGTCTCCACTCTCGGATATGATCAGAGATATGTTCCGTTGTTGTCTGTTCGAAATTGGTGAGCAGCTCTGTGCCAGCATCGTATCTCATAGGTAACTGGAAATGGTTAAGGAAGGCCATCGCCAGTTCACCAAAAGAAGAGTATCTTGAGTGATCGAGCTCAATTTACCATTTCGTGTCACTCCCAATTAGAGTACGTTGAAACAATCGCAACTGTATGGAGTCATCTTTCAATGAGTTAGATGAGCACCAAAGATGAAAAGTAGTCACGTGATCACCTGGATCTTCATTAGGCTTGGCCTTTAACTTTGGAATGTCCGAAGGAAACTTTGTCGGCATAGGAGGCCAACATGGATCGTGACAAATAGGATCATTCAACAACCTTGTCAAATCTGGCAAGTGTAAAGTCGCCAAGAATGGTAGTTTGGGTTACTGCTGATAACCTGGGAAAAAGGGTCTTGGATTTTGACAGGCACCAGGCTGCCAGGAAAATTTTGGCTACTAGCCCGGATTCTAGTAGAAACCATGGCCCTGACCAGCGTAAGGATTTTGCATCTATGGAGACATCATCGGCTGATTTCCCAAAAAGGACATAGAGTGTTGGGCATGCATTGTATTCGGAGGACTTTGGGAAGGATTACCCCATGCCGGTCCTGCGGGGAGAGGCATAGAAGTATGTCTGTGGTTCCATTGACTGTTGAAAGAATTACCCCATAATGACATTCCGAAAGAGGGAATGGATCCTTGTGCTAAATTCCAAAGTCCTGCTATGTGTTCCCCCTGTGTAGGAATAGTACCCTGCGCAGGAGTGGATCGTCCAAAAATGGGGTTTCCCCCAGTCAGAAAAGCAGTGGATGAGAATGTGTTGTTACCAAACATCTCGTTACAAGAAAAAGGTGTTGAACCTACCGACATATTGTGCGAAGGGGGTCCCTGAATCCCTACTCTAAATAAACTAGTGTGTGTAGGTTGCTCGATGGACTGTTGATGCAGACCACCAAGCGAAGGGGATGAAGGAGGGATATGACCTCCTACATAAGGAAAAGCGTTAAAAGGAACAGGAGTGCCCCCAAGTTGACCTTACAGAGGAGCGCTAGAGCTCCCTGCCCCCAGACTCAAAGTCTGTAAAGTGGAGTAGGTTAGTACAGGACTTGTTCCCGAACTAGGCATACCATATGAAAACGGAGGGCCTGTCGCACTAGGTGTGAAGGGAGTTGTGGCCACTGCCATAGACGGGTTCGATCGAATATGTGACATAGTTGCGGCCGAAAACATGGTGGCTCGGACTGACGATGGTAAGTTAGGAGATGACTCTTCTGTGGTGGCAACTGTGATGGGAATTGATGAATTCCCAGAAGGAGTAACAACATTTGTTTCCATTGTTGTTTGAGGCACTGTCTGGCATTCGTGAAATTGGATTGGTACAATAAACGGTGCCAAGATATCAGTGGTTGGTGTTTCAACCGAGCCAAGAGTGTCTGCTTCAAGGTTCAAAATGGTTTATTCCTCCGGGAGTTGTTAAAACACAAAGGTTTGTAACCCGGTCGCTTCAAAAGACCCTTGTTGGTCTAGCTTTCGCCTTAAAGGTGGCGAGGGTGGCTCCAGTGTAACTGGCGGCAGGCCAAGAAGCCTTTGTGACCGGCGGAGCTCGGGATCCTCCACTGTGTGAGAAGATCCAAGACACGCTAAGGTATTCTAAACGTTCAAAAGTAACACACACTAAAAAAGAAGCCCCTAAGAGATAAGACAAGCAATCACTAAACTTATTTGGAAGAATAGTTACAACAACCAACACTAGAGCAACTTACCAGTGCAAGTGAAACTCGAACACGGAAGCACCCTCTGGGTATACTCTGCAAAGCTTGGCCCGATGTCTGTCCTAGGTACCATGGTATACCCCTGCAATCACCTGTGTATGTCCCTAAAAAGATTGACAACTAGGTTTCCAGCACGCAAACAGTCACCAGGCGGGTACAGTCGAAAGTCGGGTAGACCACAATGAGCAGGGTATCAAGCCTGAAACCTATCAAGGGTATTGAGAGAAAATGGTCCAAAAGACAACTGAGGACCTCAAACAGATTCGAGACCCACGAAGTCCCGTGGCAAATGCAAACGACGGAATCCCAAAACAAGCCCTCTATATGTGTTCTCCACTACGATTGGTCTGACTTTGGAGGGCTTATCTCTGCTACCTTTCCGCACGCGACCTCATGTTTATCCCATGTGTTAGAGGGGGGTCATGAATAAATTCCACGAAAATGGACTTAGACACTCCCTATCTCAGACTCTAATGTTTGGTTTTGAATGGCCTTGAAGAGTTTCCTCTCCAACCTAATCCAAGGCCCTAGTCCTAAACTAGTTTGTGAACCCTACAAACATAAAAGTCTAGTAGATTTTAAAATTAGCATTGCTTTTATGGATTTGTCTTACATCAAGGGGTATGAGGGTGAAACTGATGATGTGTAAAGATGAAAGAAAAAATGAATGAAAAAAGCTGGAAACAAAAGACTTTTACTAAATGCAAAATTTCAACAACTTTTCACAAAGAAAGTTTTTTTTTTTTTAATAAGATTTTATATAGCCAACTCAAAGGAATTTCGCTCGACTACGAGCTACTTATGATCTAAGTGAACTGCACAAACTTACGAAATAAAAGACTTTTCCCTAGCTAATGATGTGGAAACACACTCTTCAACCAAAGAAGAAAATGAAAAGAGATTTTTTTTTATTTAAGTGCTAGTAAAGGAAAAAAGGGAAAATACCGACAAGAAAAAAACCAAGAAAAAAAATTATGGCTTAAAGCGCAGATTGCAAAGAATCAGATTGAAGAATCACACAAAAGAAATTGAACAAACAACAACTCTCACACTAGTCTAAAAACCATAAAACTATTTTATTTTTTTTTATCTTTCTGTCAACTATTAACTTGGAAAAAGAAGGCTAAGGGTAAGACGAATCCTAACCTACTAACTGTTCAAACCTAGATTCAAACACCTGAGAGGAATACTTCTTATCAAAGGAAGGGATGACTGCCCCACCATGAGAAAAAAGTAGCCTGTACAGGCACACAACGGTCACTAAAACATCATGCATGCAAACACATGCTGAACAGAGATAGAAAGCATGTACATGTGGGCTGACCTTGTACAGGCCGCGTGTATATCTAAATTCTAAGGAAAAATATGAAAACAGGCAGTCCAGACTAGGAAGAGGCATCTGGTATTGATAACCAGGATCCCTTGAAGGCTTGGATTCTCTTTCTAACAGAAAAGACAAATAATGCAAGGAATAATAAAGTGAAAAAAACAATCTAAGATAGGACTATGAACCAACAAGACTCAGACAGGATTCTAGAAAACCCCTTGAGAATGTGTAATTCTGACAGGGAAGAGGAGGATTGCCTCTAAGGTTCTCTGAACTCCTACACGCTACTGCTATCTCTACAGCTAGTGTTCACATGCGGGCTGTCAGAGGATAGGGCGCGGGTACACCTGTTCACGCCTTCTACAGGCCGCGTGTACCTCTGTGTGTCCCGAAAAATACAGTCAAGCAAAAGTCAGGGAAAGCTGGTATGGAAAAACAGACTCCTCGCTAGCTCATACCTTTCAAAAAAATAAAAGATGGGCAAAGAAAAAATAGAGAACCTACTCTCAAAACTACCCAAAAACTCAAATAAATCCAGGAACCCTAAAGAGTATTCTCTCGAGTATGGTCGTCAATTTTGTTGTTGGGAAAAACACCCTACGGACTAGCAAGTTAGGGTAAGACGTTGCATGCAGATTTGACCGAATAGAAACTACTTTTTTACCTACATCCCAAGATTTAAACCCATATTTCTCAGTAAATGCATGGAAAAGGACCACCTACCTTATTACCGGCGTTCGATGTAGATCCTCCATTGTGATCGATTACTTGTTTGTGCTGCTCCTTCAAAAGATGACCTGCACTCAAGACAAACAAAAACTATGCATGCATGCTACTTCTATACTCAAGGGTTAGAAATCGAACATAATCAATCAAACTATAGACAATTCATGATTTGGGACGGGAAAAGCATTCTTTTTATTACGTAAAGTGAATCAACTTACAAAAGCTGAGACCGACCACCGCTCCTTGAACCTGATCCTGGGCTCCTCTTCTTCTATCCTTCAACTTCTTTGCGTTAAATCTCCTTTGGCATGAGGAAATGCTAAAGGGTTGGGACAATGGATTACGTAAATGGGCAGAGTTTTTTCGCTATATTTGTTCCTCTTCCAAATGGTACCCCTACCCCTTCTTTTATAAGTTAGAAGGAGCTAGGGTTTTGGAAGAACCCTCGACCATGCATGGCCGGGAGTTTCCGTTAACTAACCCATAGCTTTTTGTTATGTCGACAACTTTCCTTTTTTTGTGCTTTGTTAGGTACATGCGGGTTGTTGTGAGTCAGCCAGCGTGTACACGCATGCAGTAATGGGTTAGGGTGCATGGGCCTTGACACAAGAGGATTTTCAAAGAGTTGTTCAGCAGAGTTTTGGCAAAGAAAGGATATGAGTTGGCCTAATGCCAGGTAAGCATGTGTGGTGCAATTTAGGGTTATAACACTTCTCCTTGAAATAGTCTTGAATAATTATCTCCTCAACTCTTGAAATGGTGGAGGAAATATTCGAAAAGTCTTTTTGAATTAATCCTTCACATATTCCTACACATTACAAATCTCACACATTTTTGAGATATATATGAAAACATGTCGATTTTCTAATATTTAAATATAAATTCTCTTTTAATACTAAAATGAATAAAGTGGAAAATAATAAGGTGAAACCCAAATATATTTATGAAAACGGTATAATGGAATATGGATAAATGAGAGGAATAGTGAAAGGAAAATAAGATGAAAATGTGACATTTATGAGGCTCGACATTTCCCCCCCAACTGAACTTGTTGCATGTCCTCATGCAACCTTGCATAAAAAATGTTTTCTTCTCAATTTTGGCTTTGCATAATTATATTNCCCCCCCCCCCCCCCAACTGATCTTGTTGCATGTTCTCATGCAACATTGCATGGTTATTCTTTAGGACTTTTGGATTCTTAATGAAATCATTTCATGATGTGAAATACATGAGTAACAGATGATGTTTCTGATGGTTGGTTCTGGTGTGACAAGCATGAATATAACAAATTTTGGTTCTTGTGTTAACAACATTCATTTCATCTAATGTTTTTCTCACTACAATAATATTTTAATCACACATGCATTGGAAATGATAAACCATCAACGTGCATAAGAACAAATTTTCTTCATGTTATGAATCATGCCAAGATAGATCAATAGCTGGAATAAAAGTGAAACAAAATGTATTTCGTAAGAGACATGTTGGTCAACAATATANATATGTGTTATGTGTATGAAAATGCGAAAGGAAATGGAACATTGTCAGGGAATTTTCCAAATTCATTCACTCTAGCATGTAAGGAATTGCATGATTAAAGAGTAGAAAACAGCATACCTCCACTTACCCAAAAAGTAGATGAACTATGCAATAGGGATGTAGTTGTTGTTGGATCAAGAAAAATGTGATTGTTGTTGTCACTACGACTGGATCATGGAATGTGAAGTGAAGGAATATGAACTCTTGATTGGTTGTATGAATCAAAAGATGAATTATGAAAGTGGAACTGTGGTACTCTCATATGGATGCAAAAATACTACTGCAACTCCTAATGGTTTCATGGAAAAGTGTATAGTCTTCACCCACTGCTAAACCCAATGGTACAATTCTAGTCATACGAATGAATGTGTCGATGTTGAGCATGAAAAGAAGTTATTGGATTACTGGCCATTGATGAATGTCATTAACCAATGTGAGGAAAACTCATCATTGATGTCAATGAGTGCCAAGGTACCTAAGTACATCTTGTGAAGTGTGAATGAATGAGTTGATGTCGAGCCACTTGCAAGATCTAACGATCAAGGGGCATTGATGTATTCCCATTATTTCTAGCGAGACAACTTTCCGTTAAGGCATGGAAGCCTCAAGGTACTCAAAATGACTCTAGTCTCTATCCCAAGTAATGTGTTGAAGTCAATGGGACAAGACTTGTTCAAAGGTGGGCCTTAAGGAATCCCACATCAGTCAAAGCAAGTTCATACAAAACGATTGGTAGGACTATAGATAAAAAAAATACCAATATAAACAGGTTTGTATGGCAAGGAAAACAAGGCAATGTAATCATGGAAAGGAACTGAATGGTTTTATTCGTAAGGCAAAAATATGAATTGAAAATGGAGAAAACTGTATGCGACTCAGAAAGGTAGTCATGTGTGAAGTCATGACGAATAAGGCAATGAAATAGTGGACTCCAATATGGATGACTAATGTTCTTTGAAGGAAAAATGTGAGTAAAAAATTCATGGTGCAAATGGTTTTACGAAGGATTTATGTGTAATGGAAAACGTCATGACATGAGTGATGAAAATTAGCTCCTTCAAGTTGTCAACAAAGCAATTTTTTTCTGAAAAATTTTGTGATTCTTGAAAATCACTTGGGCATGAGATTGGATCGTCTTCGAACTTGTAAAGGATTATTATTAATCCTACATGAAAAATGTGAGAACTTCAAAAAATATAAAATGCAAGAATGAGTACGAATGCAAGCAAATCAAATTTCAAAAAGTGTGTTTTCCCTGTTTCCCTTTGTGCACAAGTTCCATCATCGATTTTTGTTGACGTGACTCAATAAACCAAATATCATGAATCTAAACATCGTCTTGATATCATTTTCAGGTATTATTGTGTTGAAATAATGTAACTACGAAGAGCATTCTTATTATTATTGGATTAAATCCCCATTGTGGATTAATCATGTCGGTAATTGAATAAGGACCAAATCCCGTTTTGCGGATTGGTCATCGGACAATTACAAAGTGATGAATAAGAAGTTGGCCCCAGCAGTTATAATGGAAAGCCCATAATTAATTAAAGGTGGGTTTACCCACCGAGAGTAAGAGGTCGTCCTTGCCAGATGGTGACTCTTCACACGTGCCAGATTGATATTAATAAGAGGCTAGAGCCTCACTTCTAAGACACACTTCACTTGCTCATTATCTTATGAGGCAAGCTGCAATTGGAGGTTGGAGAGAGGAGAAGAAGGGTGGTGCATCTCTTGGGGAGGACTTTCTGTATTGGTTTGAGTTATCTCTTGAACATTGTATAAGCCATTTATGATAAGGAAGTTTTTGCTGGGTTTTCTTCCCTTAGAGGGTTTCCCAGGATAAATGGTGTGTCTCTTGTGAATGTGTATTTATCAGTGATATTGTTCTTATCATGCTCTTATCTAATGAAATGCAAAGAACTATAATAATGGCATAAACATTAACATGGTATCAGAGCCAACCTGAAGGAAGCACAATTTGCAAGAGGAAAAAGTCACTGTTACCGTACCCCAAAATTAGGGTTTTGCAAAAGTGAGTATTTTAAGCTCCCTAACATCCTAGAAAGTTGCACCCTCCCCCAAGGATCAATTTGGCACCTAGAGTGCACCTTTTTAGTGGTTGGATCTCCCGGAAAGTGAAACCTTAGTTTCACAAAGTACGAGAAGTACCAGAAGTACCAGAGTACCAGAAGTACCAGAAAACCAGAAGCACCAGTCCAGAAATCCATAGATCAGATTTGAAGGGGTAAAAGTTGGATTTTCGAAATTCCGACTGCACCAGCTAACTCGCCTCAACCCAGCACATCTATCCCCTGGATCAAAATTTCAAAATTCAAAGTTTGAAAAATTAGGGTTTCCTCATAAAACCCTAAGTTGCAGTTGCAGTTGCAGTCTTAGAACCAGTTGCAGTTGCAGTACCTGTTGCAGTTGCATTTGCAGTACCTGTTGTAGTTGTAGCCATAGAACCAGTTGCAATCACTCTTGAAGTTTTTGGTAATGATTACTGCTGCTACCAGATGGAGCCACTACCTGCAAATGTTATCTGAGGTATGTACTCACATATGTTTAATGGTTAAACCCTAAAGATTATTTGCAGGAGAAGGGATCTCTTGCCATAGATCAAGAAGGATCTCAAGATCCAACACATTCAGAGGAATGATGCAACCCAGGTGTGATTATTCTAATATGCATATATTTATGAAATTATCTTAATCATTGTTGCATGTTGTAGCTATGATCAAATTATTAGAAGGATTAAAAGATTATCATAGAGCTTATTCTCTAACCTAACATTATGTTAAGTTAGCGTATTGTCTTAGTACAAAATATAGGTTGAAGAAATCACTCATCACTTGAGTGAAGGAGACCTGGAAGAAACGAAAGCACTCACTCTTGAGGACAAGGCTCTAGGTTTGATTAATCAAGATTCAAAGGTACACATGACAAGTTGATGACTTTAGTTGAGATAGCAATCATCGTAAAGTATTATACTTGATAGCATGTGAGAATATAGATGTAAATACTTTGCCTGATATGACTAACACCTCCTCTAGGAGAAACCTCGTGTGTTAGTTCCAGGTTGCCATGGAAGAATGCTTGGTCACAACACTATGAGAGTGTTGACCTCATTTTGTATTGTATTCCTTACCTTTAATCTTTACCTCAGATAAATTATAAGCGATAGCTCTAAATGAGCTATTATGATGATTGTTCGTGCTATTGTTTTATATTATCAAGAAGGATATTATTCTTGCTTGTTGTTTTGTTGACCTTGCTCCAGGTCACATGAGGAAGCTATAGCGAAGGTTGCAAAAGGCAACATGCTAAAGGAGAAATCATAAATGAAGAAATCATCAATGGAAAAGAAGAAGGTGGGTTACTCAGAAGCTGCCATGACCCACGCTATCGAAGAATCCATGTGAACTCTAGAAGATTAGCTCACATCAACTACAAGGTGCTACCATACATATGCAAAGTTGTCACAGGTTTACCAGAACTCAAAGGTGACCATGAAGGCGTATGCAATGGATGTGCGCAAGGGAAGAATATCAAGAACCCTTTTCCAAAGAGGGGCAACAAAGCAGAAGGAGTACTGGAACTCATTCATTCAAATGTGTGTGGCCCAATGCCATCATCCTCCATTAATGGGTATGTACACTATGTATCATTCATTAATGATTATTCTCGTAAAAGACCTGGATATATTTGAAGTGTTCAACAAGATCAAGGAATTCAAACCCTTGATAAGAGAACCCTTCTGTAAGGAAAATTAAGATACTCAGGTCAGATAATGGAGGAGAATATACCTCAAAAGAGTTTGTGAACTTATGAAAAGATGTTGGGATCAATATCCCCAACAAAACGATGTAGCTGAATGGAAGAATAGAACGATTATGGAATCTATGAAGACTATGATTCAGGATCAAGATCTTCCTATGTGCTTATGGGCAGAAGCCGCTATGGCAGTTGTTTATGTGCAGAATAGACTATCCCATAGTGCACTTGGGTTCAAGACCCCAGAAGAGATGTTCACCAGAAAGAAGCCAGAGGTAAGCCATCTCAAAATATTTGGTTGTCTAGTGTTTATCCATATACCAAAAGAGAAAAGAAACAAGCGAGAGCCCTCTGAAAAGAAGGGAATATTTATGGGATACTGTGAGGTATCCAAGGCCTTCAGAATCTACATACCTGGTCACCGCCATATTGAGATCAGCAAGGACGCGACCTTTGATGAAGAAGACACACTTAAGAAATCAAGAAGATGTCAGCTTGAAGAGGTATATGAAGAGGAACCTGTAAATCCCAGGACGACAGAATCCGTGAGGGAAGTTCCCAGAGATGCAGAACCTGTAAGGGAAGTCATAACTTCCCCTGATGAGGAGACTCCTGAAGATCATGATATCACAGAAGTTCAAGAACCTCCTCAAATAACCTTCTCCCATAAAAGAAAGCCTGCTTGGGAAAGAGAGCTTATTCAAGATGGAGAGAAGTATGGTGTTCCAGAAGGAACCACAAGACAGGTGAAGAGACCAAAGCCATTCTCCAGTTACATGACTTTGATGTGCAATCTACTTGATGAGGAACCTACATGTTTTGAAGAGGCCATCCAGAAGAAGGAATGGGTAGATGCCACGACAGAGGAATACCAATCCATAATAAAGAATGATGTATGGGAAATTGTTCCTAGACCAAAAGGTAAGGATGTGGTATCATCAAAATGGCTCTTCAAGATAAAACATGATGTTGATGGGCATATTGAGAAATATAAAGCAAGATTTGTCACTCGTGGCTTTTCCCAGAAGGAAGGAATCGACTATGAAGAGACATTCGCTCCTGTGGCCAGATACACTTTGATCAGAACCATTATAGCTCTTGCTACCAAGATGAAATGGAAGATACACCAGATGGATGTGAAGACAGCTTTTCTGAATGGTATCATTGAAGAGGAAGTGTATATAGAGCAACCCCAAGGATTTGAGGTTGAAGACAGGAAGTCTCATGTCTGTCAATTGAAGAAAGCCTTATACGGATTGAAGCAAGCTCCCAGAGCTTGGTATGGCCGTATAGATAGTTTCTTGACGACCTTGGGCTTTACCAAGAGTAAAGAAGATTCAAATCTCTACTTCAAGATCATGGAGAATGAACCAGTAATACTATTACTGTATGTGGATGACTTATTCTTAAATTGAAGAAGAAAATCTCATCGTTGAATGTAAACAAAGACTTGCCGCTGAATTTGAAATGAAAGACCTTGGCCTAATGCATTACTTCTTAGGTCTTGAGGTATGGCAGAGTCCGGAAATAATCTTCCTTAACCAGGGGAAGTACACAGTCGAAATCTTGAAAAGATTCGACATGCTCGAATGCAAGTCCATGAATACACCCATGGAAGCAAAGCTGAAGCTGTTGGTCGATACTTCGTCAGATTTGATAGATGTCACTCTGTACAGACAGATTATTGGATCGTTGATGTACCTGACAAACACTAGACCAGACATTTGTTTTGCAGTGAACACCTTGAGTCAGTTTCTGGTGGAGCCCAGACGTGTTCATTTAGTGGCTGCAAAACATGTGATGAAGTACCTTAAAGGTACAATGGATTATGGTCTCAGCTATGATGGAGATCATGACTTCACACTGAGTGGATATACTGGTGCAGATTGGGCAGGAAGCGTTGCTGACAGAAAAAGCACTTCCAGATAATGTTTCATTTTGGGATCAGCTATGATCTCATGGTAGAGTAGGAAGCAATCCAGTATTGCTCTCAGCACAATGGAAGCAGAGTACATTGCCGTATGTTCTGCTAGCTGCGAAGCTATATGGCTTCGAAAGTTACTGACAAGCCTATTTGATTTGGAGATGAGAGCAACCACGATTCTATGTGATAATCAAAGCTGTATTAAAATGACAGAGAATCCTCTGTTCCATGACAGGTCGAAGCACATAGAGATTCGCTATCATTTCATCTGCGACATGGTACAGAGAGGAGCCTTGAAACTCCAGTACATTAGCACGGATGAATAGGTTGCTGATGTGATGACTAAGCCTCTATCTCGTGTAAAGTTTGAACACTTTCGAGATAATCTTGGTATTATCCGAAAGGACCATCCCTGAAAGGGGGAGTAGATGTATTCATTGCTTCTGACCTCGCTGTTAGACGTAAATCAAGATGAGTCATGCTTCTGACCTCACTGTTAGACATAAAGCATGACGTTGTGTGATCCTTGCTTTTGACCTCGTTGTTAGAAGTAAAGCAAGATGAGTTATGCTTCTGACCTAGTTGTTAGACGTAAAGCAAGATGAGTCATGCTTCTAACCTCGTTGTTATACGTAAAGCATGACGTCATGTGTTCCTTGCTTCTAACCTCATTGTTAGACGTAAAGCAAGATGAGTTATGCTTCTGACGTAGTTGTTAGACGTAAATCATAACGCCGATGATTCCTCGCTTCTGACCTCGTTGTTAGATGTAAAGCAAGATGTTGATGTGTTACTTGCTTCTGACCTAGTTGTTAGACGTAAAGGAAGATGAGTCATGCTTCTGACCTAGTTGTTAGACGTAAAGCATGACACTGTGATTACTCGCTTCTGACCTAGTTGTTAGACGTAAAGCGAGATGATGATGTTACTTGCTTCTGACCTAGTTGTTAGACGTAAAACAAGATGTGACTGACACTGAGCTACCAGCTTAACCGCTGTGACATTGAGCTAGTGTAGTACTGTGATGAGGTATCATTTTTACTGATACATGTTTGATGGAGATGATGATAGCATTCTTTTGAGAATGATGATGCTGCTGATGAAGAAAACTTATGATGACTCGTAAATGTGCTAGACAATTGTTCAAGATGACATTGACGATATTGTCATCCAGATGCCACTAATGATGCAGACCTCTCTCGCCTGATGTTGATGAAGAATACCCTTCTTGTTAAGGGGGGGTGTTGAAATAATGTAACTGCAAAGAGCATTCTTATTATTATTGGATTAAATCCCCATTGTGGATTAATCATGTCGGTAATTGAATAAGGACCAAATCCCGTTTTGCGGATTGGTCATTGGACAATTACAAAGTGTTGAATAAGAAGTCGGCCCCAACAGTTATAATGGAAGGCCTAGAATTAATTAAAGGTGGGTTTACCCACCCAGAGTAAGAGGTCGGCCCTGCCAGATGGTGACTCTTCACACGTGCCAGATTGATATAAATAAGAGGCTAGCGCCTCACTTCTAAGACACACTTCACTTGCTCATTATCTTATGAGGAAAGCTGCAATTGGAGGTTGGAGAGAGGAGAAGAAGGGTGGCGCATCTCTTGGGGAGGACTTTTTGTATTGGTTTGAGTTATCTCTTGAACATTGTATAAGCTATTTATGATAAGGAAGTTTTTGCTGGGTTTTCTTCCCCTAGAGGGTTTCCCAGGAT
>ML782414.1:424651-447491 GCA_009831015.1 Picea engelmannii
TATAAAATTAAAAGGATCCCAAATTTTAGGTGTTTTATTATTATTATTATTATTATTATTATATATATATATATATATATTAAATTTATTTTATTTTATTATTACTAAATAATAAAAAATAAAATAAAAAATTACAACAATTTTAATTCTAATGAAGTTAAAGAAAAGAAATTTGTTAGCAAATGGAGATCTCAAAAATTAAAACATCACGTTAGAAACATTCTACTTTATGATCCATCCTACTTTCTAATTCTCGAGATCGCACGAATCGCGGAGGAGAGCATACTTATTCAAAACTAAAACTAGCATGTTTTATTCCTGTGAACCTACCTACTCTACTCTAATTGGAAGTTAGAAATTAATTACATGTACTCAAATATCCAATGTAACCATACGCATAACAATAATAATAATATATTCACTGTCAATTTTGCAAAATGAAATCTAGAACATACGAAAATAAGAACATTTAGTTGTTGTAACTCTGAATTAACTAAAAAACAAAAACTTTGATCTAATCTAATGCGTACTTGGAACCATTGTTCAATAAGGCTTTCGTAGGCGTGATTTCCCTCCTTCGAATCATGCTACAACTTCTCTTCGTCTTCCTCGATCTCCTGATCTAATAATTGTTCTTTGTCAGATGTGCAGGATTCTTAGAATGTTGATTCTTCATTTTCCTCTCGAGGGGTAATTAAGATTTTGGTTGCTGTCAACATCTCCTCTTCTAGAGAAGAGGAGATCCTGACTTTTTCTAGGATCTGAGTGAGTTGTTCCAAGCTTAAACTCATTGTTAAACCATCTTGCAGAAAAAGAGATTCTTACAACACCCAAAACTGAAATCTAAACAAAAAAATTAAATAAAAGCACTCTTGCTAAAACAGAAAACAAGGCCCCCGGGGGGGGCAACTCAATTGGCAAGTGTCGTAAAAATGAAGTTCCATGAGGTTTCGAGTTCAACTCCCCCCGACTTACAATGTGTGCCAAGTATGGGGCCTCGTGGGCACACCTGGAGGTTATAGTGGTAGTAGTTGGATAACACGGCCACGTGTAACGCGAGCACGTTCCCAACTAGTTGTTGATTCCTCCAAACATTAAAAAAAAAAAAAAATTAAACACTCTTGTTGAAATAGTAAATCACACTTGCTGAAATTAAACACTCTTGCACAAATTAAAATTCACACTTGCAGGAATTGAAATTCACACTTGCAGAAATTGAACAATCAATGATTTGGAGAAAACTCAATATAGTGCCCACGCAAGTTCTTACCTCCTGTCTTACTATTTCTCCTCCCCCAAGTTGTGAAATTAAAAAAAAAAAACCTACATACCTAGACCTCAATCCATTTAGCACCTCCCCGGAAATGATGCCAAAATGTTGGTGATAAATGTTGTCGTTTAATAAATGTCCAATCATTTAATTGTCAACCCGAGGAGTTCGTAAACTTACGAAGCAAATGCACAGTATATGCAGGATTGAAGCTAATTTAACCTAATCTAATGTTGAAGCTACCACTGGAATTGAATTATTAATATAATGCGGGAAGCTAAAACACATAACTTGGAATTGAATTGTTGAAACACACGACTTAAATGAATCGTTGAAACACACGACTAAAATGAAATTGCGTAAATGAAATTAAGTTGGAAACGGAAAATTGCATCAAAGGAAAAAAACATGTGAAGAGAAACAAGACAACACATGTGAGCTCACACTAATAATAAAGCAATCTCAATTACATTACAATGCTCAAATGAAAAAACAATGAAATCACGAAACTAATCAAGGAAATGACTATAAACCAAATGACTAACTCCTATCATTGATTTCTAATCATTTTCCAATCTAAATCTAATCTCTTTCTAATCCCATAATGACTAATGACTTTCTCAACATAATGACTCCTTCATGAAGAGAGAGCACTCTCTTTTATACATGAGAGCTTTGAAAAGAAGATAAGTATCTCATAATTACAGATCCACTTTTCTCTCAACCAATTTCTCATTATTACAAAATATGATCCCTTCAAATCCTCACACATATCTCTCATACATATTGAATAAGATATGTTATCCATTCCCCATATCTTCTCCTTGAAATAGGCTTGAATAATTATCTCCTCAAATCTTGAAATGGTGGAGGAAATATTCGAGAAGTCTTTTTGAATTAATCCTTCACACATTCTTACACATTACATATCTCACACATTTTTGAGATATATATGAAAAAATGTCAATTTTCTAATATTTAATCATAAATTCTATTTTAATACTAAAATGAATAAAGTGGAAAATAATAAAGTGAAACACAAATGTATTTATGAAAATGGTATAATGGAATAATGGAATATGGATAAATGAGAGGAATAGTGAAAGGAAAATAAGATGAAAATGCGACATTTCTGAGGCCCAACAAATACATTAACTTGTTGGTATTTCAACAGTGACTCAGATACAATTATTGAAAGAAAATACGCATACAATAAAATGAGTGCAAGAAAAATATCTTCCTTAGCTCTACCATCAATCACACATTAACACAGCGATTTTCTTTTCATCATTAAGAACAAAAGAACTGTTAAAATATTCAAACAGATAGATTATCAATAGATTCAGAAATTCTTACTCGTTATAACATCAATTAATAAATAAAATTTTGAAGTAATTCCTCCTCAATCCAATCACATAATGCCTTTGATGAAAAAACATAATTTTGTCTCTAGTTCTAAACAAAACTTCTCAATTAAGGTTGTTCAGAAATATTTCTTTACAATTCTCAAAAAAGAGGGTTTTTTCCCAAAACCATCGACCCTTTCTAAAAGGTCAATCCCTCGATTTATAAAGAATAACTAACTAAAAATAGTTGCTACAAGTTTGTATTAAGTAAAACAAAATATTTCCACATGGTGCTTGATCTCTTTATCCTCTGGAAATCATCTTGTGGGTCTACTGGAGTGGATGACTCTTCTCATGTTCTGACCACTTGACAAAGAGATCCTCACATGTGTTAGCATATGGGAATTTGTGTTGATCCATCAGAGTTGCAAGTGTTTCCTTCACTTTCGTCGGTCGTTCTCTATATTTGGCGACTTTGGCACTTAACCGCTATAGAACTGTATGAGCCTTGATTGAATTTTCCATAAACTTGTGTATTTGATCCAGTTTCATGCTTGCCACCTGTGTGATCTCCAATCCCCATGATGAGTCTTGTTTTGCATGTCGTTTGACTATGTCATTCAAGTTGAAAAAATCTTCGGGAGAGTCAAACTCTGGGAGGCCAATGTCTCTCATCTCCCGATTGATCTTTTTTCAGCTTCTTTCACTCTCGGCCCATCTCTTTTGTATTTCTCACTGAGGTTCCTGGGCCATACTTACCAAGCATTTGACTTCTTTCCTGATATGGGCGATGTTGTTTTCCATTAGCACTCGAATACCATGCTCCTCTGTGTCTCGACCCTTCTGCACTACGCTGATGTAGTCAATTCATTCTACATCTTGGTATGCCTTTTCATACCATCTCTCCATGTCCTTATAGGTTTCTAGTGCCATAAGGGTATATTCTTGATAATCGGCTACAAATGCAGTGAAAAGATGTCTTTCGCTTGTGAAATTTTCATATGCATCTTGGAACTCACTCTTCAAAAACCTTGTGGCCTGCGTTGAGTCTTGGTAATATTTTACCAAATGGCACAGATGGTCTAGCTCCTTCAGTGCAGTGGTCAGTTCCTTTCCATCTCACTTTGCTCAATCCAACGTGGCATTAGTGATAACCATCCCTACATGGATGAGCTTATATGTATTTGCATGTTATATGTTGAGAAGCTTCTCCTTCGTGGTGATGAGAATCAAGCTATCCAGTGTGAGTCTTATTTTCTTGGTGATTCTCCTCATGATAGTTTTCCCCTTATTGTCATAAGAGATCACATGTATATCGGCAACCTCATCAACGGGCTCAGGGATTTTGTGTTCTCCCCAGGTCAGAGGGTTGCCCAAAATTCCTCCATATGTATTTTTTCTAGGACCAGTTCTTGTACTTCTTCCATATGTTCCAATGGCTCAATCTTTGTTTGGTGTTCATTGGCTGGTGAGGTATTCGCCAAAATTGAAGATTCAATGATAGGATCAGTACTTACTTAGTGATCGACTGTCGAGGTGCCGATCTCTGGCCGTTTCACTTCCTCTTTTTTTCCACCTGAACCTAGCTCATCCTTGGAGCTGTCTTTTGGGTTCCTCGATAGGTCGATAAACTCAGTTTCTAATACACTCTCGGCCTCATGGTCGCCCTGTGGAGATTTTGGAACTGATGCATCAAGACTTGGAGCAGATGCTCCCCTATTTTCTTTCTCCTTTGTAATTAGTATTGGGGTTACAAGTGAGACCTTTGAACTCTCTTCATCATCATAGATGGTTATTATATCAAATAGGGGATTTGGCACACCCGTTTCACCTAGTGTTCTTGGACTCTCATACTAGGTTGGAATGGTCACCAATGATCTAGCCTGTGGTGATGGAACTCTGGGGTTTTCCAGACTGGTGGTTTCCTCCAATTGTATTGACTCTGATCCATTTATCTCTTCTCTGATTGTGATTGGGTCAGTCGGGGTGATCCTCATCATTTCTACTAGTTGAGGATCATTCTCTAGCTAGTCAATGATTATTTGGGCTCCTTCTAGTAACAAAACCCCCCTCCTTTGTGCCTTTATGGTTTTTTCTACTCTGATTTCTCCTCTAACCCTGAGAGCTTCTTGAGCTGACTGTTCTATTGTTTCAACCTGCTCATCCATACTCATAGATTTGAACTTAGTCATGATCAGGTTAGCTTTTCTCTATAATACCTCCTCCCAGTCCTGAGCACATTCTGTAAAAATCTCATCTTCAAACTTGTCATGCGCGTATGGATAGCAGGAAGAGACTTGTGAAGTGTATTGGAGAAATAGGCCTTTAGGGTCATGCTTGTGAAACCATCCTGTTAGAAACATGTATTCCAAGTGACTCAAACCCTCTTGTTTAGCTTGAGTAGCGTCCTTCACTATACAAAAACCTACATGAAAACCATAGGGTATGAATGCTTATTTCGTGTCCTTAACCAAAGTGGCGTTATATCCCTGCGGGATAGTATAGCAACAGATTTCTCCTACAATGAGCCAGTATGGGACGTGAGCGAGGACAAAATGTGGTGCTACAGTGGCCCTGAATACCCTGATATAGGTTGTGGTTTCATCTAGGTACTAGTGGTCTACTTTCAGAATCATTTTCTTGTCTACTACAGATAGCCTTGGGCATTCCTTTTTAAATATAATTAAACAAATCTGAGCAATGAATTCATCGCAAATAAGACCATAAGACTTCTTGTACTTGTTTTCCCATAGGATGTTGAAGTAGACATGTATATCCACCTATGCAACATGCCATCTTAGATTCACACTAGCTAAGACATTCCTTGTGCAGATTACATCTAGAAGACATGAGGCCATGTGAAAAGTGGTTGCGTCTCCCTCCTTTGTTGACTAAGCATGTAGTATACAAGTGCTCAATTGCTTGGAGATAATTTCTCCCTAGTTGAAAATACTCCCTGAAATAGCCACAGTGTATGCCAGGGGTATCCATGCCTCTGAGAACTTGGTGCAGTAGTTTTCTCTGTATAATCGACATATTAGAGCCATTAAGTAGATATATGGCTCCCTCAGATTCACTGTCCTATACCAGTCATTGCTCCGGTTAGTAAATGTATTGTCTTCCTTCCACCAGGAGGCCATTAATTGGTTGGTGTCATGGAATTCATAGAACTTCAACACAAAGTCTGTGTTCAACTGCTCCTCCGAGTCCCTGATTTTGTATCACTTCTGGACCTCTGTCGAGAGAAACACTCTGACACATCCACCATTCTCATTATTTATTAGTCACTTCTGTGCATATTTTTGATCGATTATCAAACTCAAAGTCTCAATGTAGGGAAAGACTGGAGTTCGTCAGGCTACCAGATGCAAGCATGACCACCGGATATTTGGGAAAACCTAGTCGTCAAGCACTCTTACATATGGTTCGTTGTGTGGGATAAAGTCTGGGTAATCTTCCCAGTTGATTATGTTGAATAAATCTCCCCATTGTGGGAGCATTATTTTGGATCCAATGGTTGCTTCTGTATCTTCAAAAGCAAGAGGCTGAGTGAATTCTTTCTTAGTTGATGTCTTGATGACCGACTCCACTCTGGGAGTAAACTCCAACTACCTCACGTTTCGGGAGAAGATCCTTCACCAATATCTACTTCCTTCAATTTTGGTTCCCTTGGACAGCATCTGGTCGTGGCCTTCTTTGGAGGCATTTTCCCTGCAGATAGAACAACGTTAGACATTGTGTCACGGATATGATGTTGATACATAAAAATTATGACCTTCGAACTGATAAAAATTAATATATACCTATTCTTTGCACTAGCTTAACCTAGTTTTTTTGAAAGTCTGAGAATCAAACACAACTCTTGAGATGCTCTCTTTGCTTCTTTGGTTGCTCTGGAAATGGGCAACTTCAATGCAGAATGGAGGTGTTCGAAGTTGTCTTAGTGATTTAAACAAATATAATACTTACCTTGTCGCATCAATTATTCAATTCAGGGTATGAGTGTGGTTCTACTAAATCTCTCGTCAAATCTTCATTATGTTCGATATTAAATGCAGTCATAGGTTGGCGGTGCAGGTGCAGGCTATAATGTGGTTCATCGGCAATTTCAAATTCTCGTTATTCAATCAGCACATGGGGTAGAAACTTATGTGGAGAAAAACATTAATTGGCCTATTAAATGGTAGAATCTGATCTTATTGTGTGATGAAAACATCCCATATTTCCACTAAATTAACGGGTGAATCAAGAGTCGAGGATTTTCTTTAGAAAATGTTCATTGATATCTCTTGGAAAAAAATACGATGTCGACCCATCTTATCATACAGTTCTAATGTGGAAATTTTGACTTGGAAGTGTGACTAGGACACAAGGAAACCTAAGGTGAATCGGGATGAAACTAGGTCGTACAAAATGCCTACACGACAAAGACACGTGGCACTTGAAATTGGCATCTTCGTTTAATCGTGTTATTCGGAATCAAGGACTTTCATTAGCTAATCATTTTAACAACAGGTCCTACCCTGTCGATGCCAAAAATTCATTATGGATTGGAAATCGACGATAAGTTTAAAAAAGTGTTCTTAGATTAACCCCTCCAAAAATTGTCGATGCCAAAAATGCATTAGGGATTGGTGATCGACGATATGTCAATGCGAAAATTTTCCATGATTTAAATCTTTGAGAATTCACCGACCCCAAACAAATGCATTAGTGATCAGCTATCAGGGTTTGATCATAGCCCATGTCAAAGTTTATCCCTCTCATATTTCACTAACACCGATTGGAAATTAGTAACCTCATAAATCTTCTTTGTGAACAACTAGTGCAAATATAATCTACTTTTTACCGTTGTCGATGATACATCGGTGATCGGTGATTATTGTTACTATGTGGTCATTTTACTTGCTCGTATTTTTTTGACATCAAACATAAGCGCACGGGTCACAATTTTAGCTACAGATTCTTAGTTAAAACGCTAAGTTATTTTTACACACAAAGGTTTCACATTGACAGGTTCAAACAAATCCAATTTGATCGATGAAGAGACATGAAAAAAAATTACCAATCCCTTCACAGTGGAATAAATTCATAAAGAAAAACAAAAGAAAACAAGTGGTACCCAAAAGAGACAAAATTTCATAAAAATATTTTAGGGTGTGTTGAGCGCTCAACGGAACCTTCGAAAACCAAAAATTCCCACCCTGCACTTTGGGACCCACTCTATACTAGAAGGATAATTCAAGACAAACCTTCTATAGAACCTGAGTTTCATTTCTTAGGAGAACTCAAGAATGTGTGTGCCAAAATACCATTATTTCAATCAATTAAAGACGTACCTCTTTGCTCAAAAGAGGTGTGAGAAATTTGTTTGAGGAAGTTCGGTAGGAAGCGAATGGATCCCCAACTTGTTCACGTCATGGGAAAACTATCATACCTAATGATGGGGGGAGTTCTCACAACTAAATACTCTAATCCTGAAAGTCCAGTCATTAATGTGCAAATCAAAAATACACTTTTTAGTAACACGTTAATCAAACTGGGGGCCACCATTAACGTTATGACACATGATACCAAGAAATCCTTAGGACTTACAGGCATTAATGCAACCCTCACTATACTTCAACTCACTGATAGATCCAACATTAAACCATAGGGAATTCTAGAAGATGTAGTTATATTTGTGGATTCATGGGAATATTCCAATGACTTCATGGTCGTACAACCTAAAACCTCTTTGGGTGGGTATCCTCTAATCCTAGGACAACCATGGTTGGCCACTATCAATGCCTACATCGGTTGTTGGTGAGGAAACATAGGGTATGAATGCTTGTTTCTTGTCCTTAACCAAAGTGGCATTATAGCCCTGCAGGATAGTCTGGTAACAGATTTATCCTACAATGAGTCGATATGGGACGTGTGCAGGGAGAAAATGTGGTCTACGGTGGCCCTGAATGCCCTGATAGGTTATGGTTTCATCTAGGTACCAGTGGTCTACTTTCGAAATCATTTTCTTGGCTACTACAGACAGCCTTGGGAATTCCTTTTTAAATATAATTAAATAAATCTGAGTGATGAATTCATCGCAAATAAGAGCATAATACTTCTTGTACCTGTTTTCCCATAGGATGTTAAATTCGACATGTATAGGAAGCTATGCGATGTGCCAGCTTAGATTCACATTGGGGAAGACATTCCTTGCGCAGACTACATCTAGAAGATATGAGGCCATGTGAAAAGTGAGCACATCTCCCTCCTTTGGTGACTAAGCTTGTAGTATACAAGTGCTCAATTGCTTGGAGAAAATTTCTCCCTAGTTGAAACTACTCCCTGAAATAGCCACAGTGTATGCCAAGGGAATCCATTCCTCGGAGAACTTGGCACAATAGTTTTCTCCATATAATCGACAGATTAGAGCCATTAAATAGATATATGGATCCCTTAGATTCACTTTCCCATACCAGTCGTTGCTCCGGTTAGTAAATTTATTGTCTTCCTTCCACCAGGGGGGCATTAATTGGTTGTTGTCATGGAATTCATAGAACTTCACCACAAATTCTATGTTCAACCGCTCCTTTGGGTTCCTAATTTTGTAGTACTTCTGGACCTCTGTTGGGAGAAAAAATCTGACACATCTACCATTCGCATCATTGATTAGGAACTTTTGTGCATATTTGTGATCGATTATCCAACTCAAAGTCTCAATGCAGGGAAAGACTAGAGTTCGACAGCCTACCAGAAGCAAGCACAACCACCGGATATTCGGGAAAACCTGGTCATCAAGAACCCTTAAATTTGGGTCATTGTGTGGGATAAACTTTCCCAGTTGATTCTGTTGAATAACTCTCCCCATTGTGGGAGCATTATTTTGGATTTAGTGGTTGCTTCTATATCTCCGAAAGCAGGAGGCTGAGTGAATTCTTTCTTTGTTTATGTCTTGATGACCGGCTCCACTATGGGAGAAAACTCCAACTGCCTCACGTGTTGGGAGAAGATCCTTCACCAATCTTTGCTTCCTTTAATTTTGTTTCCCTCAGAGAGCGTCTTGTCCTTGGCTTCCTTGGAGGAATTTTCCTTGCAGATAGAACAATGTTAGACATTGTGTTGTAGATAGGATGTTGATACATAAAAATTATGACCGTCGAACTGATAAAAATTAATACATACATCTTCTTTGCACTAGCTTAACCTATTGTTTTTTAAAGTCTGATAATCAAATGCAACTCTTGAGACGCTCTCTTCGCTTCTTCGGTTTCTCTAGAAATAGGAAACTTGTGTCCATAATGGAGGTGTTCGAAGTTGTCTTAGTGATTTAAACAAAGATAATACTTACCTTGTCACATCAGTTATTCAATTCAGGGTATGAGTGTGGTTCTACTAAATCTTCCGCCAAATCTTCATTATGTTCAAGATTAAATGCAGTGGTAGGTTGGCGGCGCAGGCGCGGGCTATAATTTGGTTCATCGACAATTTCAAATTCTCATTATTCAATTAGCACATGGGGTGGCAAATTATGTGGAGAAAAACATTAAATGGCCTATTAAATGGTAGAATCTGATCCTATTGTGTGATGAAAATGTCCCATCATTCCACTAAATTAACAGGTGAATCAAGAGTCGGGGCTTTTCTTTAGACAATGTTCGTTGATATCTCTTGGAAAAAAATATGACACTGACCCATCTTGTCGTACAACACTGATGTGGAAATGTTGACTTGGAAGTGTGACTAGGACACGGGGAAACCTAAGGTGACTCAGGATGAAACTAGGTCGTACGAAATGCCTACGCGACACAGACACGTGGCGCTTGAAATTGGTGTCTTTGTTTAATCGTGTTATTCGGAATCAGGGACGTTCATTAGCTAAGCATTTTAACAACAAGTCCTACCCTGTCGATGCCAAAAATGCATTAGGGATTGGTGATCAATGGTAAGTTTAAAAAAGTGTTCTCAAATTACCCCCTCTGAAAATTGTCGATGCCAAAAATGCATCGGGGATCGATGATCGGGGATATGTCAATGCAAAAATTTTCCATGATTTAAATATTTGAGAATTCACCAACCCCAAAATAATGCATCAGTGATCAACTATCAGGGGTTGATCATGGCCCATGTCAAAGTTTATCCCTCTCATATTTCACTGACACCGATTGGAAATCAATAACCTCCTGAATCTTCTTTGCGGACAACTAGTGAAAATATAATCTTCTTTTTACTGTTGTCAATGATACATCGGCGATCGGTGATTATTGTTACTATGTGTTCATTTTACTTTATCGTAGTTTTCTTACACCAAACATAAGCGTGTAGGGCACAGTTGTAGCTACATATTCTTAGTTAAAATGACAAGTTATTTTTAGACACAAAGGTTTCGCATTGATGGTTCAAAAAAATCCAATTTGATCGATGAAGGGACATGAAAAATAATTACCAATCCCTCCACAGTGGACTCAATTTAGAAAGCAAAACAAAAGAAAATAAGTGGTACCCAAAAGAGACAAAATTTCATAAAAATCTTTTAGGGTGTGTTGAGCATTCAACGGAACCTTCGAAAACCAAAAATTCCCACCCTACACTTTGAGACCCACTCTATCTTAGAAGGATAATTCAAGACAAACCTTCTATAGAACCTGGGTTTCATTTCTTAGGAGAACTCAAGAATGTGTGTGTCAAAATACCATTATTTCAAACAATTAAAGACGTACCTCTTTATTCAAAAGAGGTGTGATAAATTTGTTTGAGGAAGCTCGGTAGGAAGTGAACGGATCCTCAAACAATTCACGTCATGGGAAAACTATCATACCTAATAATGGGGGGAGTTCTCACAATTAAATATTCTAATCATGACAGTCCAGTCGCTAGTGTGAAAATCAAAAATACACTTTTTAGTAACACGTTAATTGAAATGGGGGCCACCATTAACATTATGACATGTGAGACCAGGAAATCTTTAGGACTTACAGGCATTAGCGCAAACCTCACTATACTTCAACTCACTGATAGATCCACCATTAAACCATAGGGAATTCTAGAAGATGTAGTGATATTTGTGGATTCATGGGAATATTCCAATGACTTCATGGTCGTACAACCTAAAACCTCTTTGGGTGGGTATCCTCTAATCCTGGGACAACCATGGTTGGCCATTGTCAATGCCTACATCGGTTGTTCGTGAGGAAACATGACTATTTCCAACATAACATCCACCAAACAATTAACTCTCTACCCTCCTTCGAAACCCAACATAGACTTAGAAACACCACTTTGGGTTGATGGAGAAGAAAGTGATGAAGAGGGGGAATCCCATCATGTCCTATCCATAGATCAATACTTATCCATATTAGATAAAACAAAGAACGATGAAATCAATGATTTTATAGCCTCCACCTCTTCCTCAAAAAACACACATCTTCTTGAGCATATTATGACACTAGAAACTCATCTTTCTTTAGCCTCCACAAGCATCTCACCCATTGAACACAAACCTGTACAAGAAAAATACTAAGGATCCCTCATAGAAACCATAGAAATTAGCCCAAGGAAAACCTTTTTAATCAACCAAGGAGTAACCAAACAACAAAAAGAGCGATAGGTTCAAGTGTTGCAAAAGCACAATGATTCATTCGCCTAAGATTACTATGACATGAAGGGGATCCATCCTGACTTGTGTACACATCATATATATATATATATATTAAGGAAGGATTCAGACCCATTTTTCAACATCAACATTGGATAAACCCGACAATGAAAGACATAGTCAAAGAATAGATACATAAATTTCTTACATCTAACTTCATCTATCCCATTTCTGATAGCCAATGAGTCTCCCCTTTTGTCATGGTACCAAAGAAAAACTATAAATGGAGAATTTTTATAGATGATCTAGAATTGAATAAATAAACACATAAAGATCATTTCCCATTACCATTTATCGACCAAGTTCTTGACACGCTAGTAGGAAATAAGTATTTTTCTTTCCTCAACGGTTTCAGTGGATACAACCAGATCCAAATCACCCCTGAAGACCAAGAGAAAACAACAGTCACCTATCCTTAGGGGACATTAGCCTATCATGTTCTACCATTTGAGTTATTAAATGCCCCCACCACCTTTCAGCGAGCAATTATAGGTATATTCTCTAATCTCATTCATGACTATGTGGAAATATATATGGATGATTTTACAACATATGGGGACAAATTTGATGAAGCATTAGCCAATATGGAAAATACGTTAATCATGTACAAGGATTCAAATGTTTCCCTTAGCAATAAAAAGTGTTTTATGATGGAAATTAATGGCATTGTACTAGGACATCATATCTCAGAAAAAGGTATTTAAGTCAATCCATAGAAAACAAAGGTAATACTCAATTTTCCAACTCCATCTTCGCAGAAACAAGTACAAATACTTATAGGATATGCTAGTTATTATCATATATTCATTGAAAACGTTTCATGCATTACTTGTCCATTATTTTCCTTACTTAGCAAGTATATTGAGTTTGTATGGACAGAAACATGAAATCATTCACTTGATGAATTGAAATTCAAAGTATCTGAAGCTCATGTATTAAGATGGCCTGATTGGACCCTCCCATTCCACATTTCCACATACGCATTCAACATTTCTATCGAAGAAATCCTCAGAAAACTCGAAGGAAAAGACCCATATGCAATATACTATGTCAGTAAGAATCTCTCTCCCATTGAATTGAACTACACGGTAACTGAGAAAGAGTTTATTGATGTTATTCATGCAATAAAAAAATTTAGACACTACATTAATAGATATCATGTAACCTTGCATACAGATCATGTTGTTATTAAATATTTAATGAACAAACCAATCACAAATGTCAGGGTCACTAGATGGTTGCTTTTATTGCAAGAATTTGATATTACCATTTTAGAAAAATCAGGAAAAGATAATGTAGTGGTTGACTTCCTTTCTAGAATAAAATCTAATGAGAATGAACCTCCAGTAGAAGATTGTTTTCCAGATGAACACCTCTTTACAGTATCTATTAACTCACCTTGGTTTGAAGATATTGCTAAATTTTTTGCTGCAGGAAAACTTTTGCATTATCTGACCCCCAAATAACTATAAATTATAGCCAATAAAAGTGAAATATTCTCATGGATTGATGGTTTCCTCTTCTACATGGGGCTTGACCTGATTATTAGAATGTGTGTACAAGAGGACGAAGTCCATGAAATAATAAAATACTATCATGATGGGCCATGTGGGGGGGAATTTGTAGACAAAAGAATTGGGTACAAGATACTCCACTAGGGGGATTATTGTTCCACACTCTTCAGATATGCCAAAGAATACGTGAAGAGGTGTGACAATTGTCAACTCATGGGTAGCTTCATACAAGTAAATGAAATGCCACTACAACCACAAATGGTGTTAGAACCTTTTGATAAATGGGCCATTGATTTTGTGGAACCAATAAATCCCACATCTTGTCAAGACTCCTACATACTCATCTGTATATACTATGTCACAAAATGGATGGAGGAAAAGGAACTTCCAACAGCAACCGAACAAGCAGTAGTAGAATTTCTCTAGGAGGACATTTTTGTAAGATTTGGGATACCATGGGAGATAGAAATAGATGGAGGAACTCAGTTCACATCATGACTTGTCAAAGATTTGATGGAAAACTACAAAATAAAACATTGAGTAACAACACTATATCATCCATGGGAAAATACACAGGTAGAGGGGACTAACAATATGCTTGAGGCCATCATTACAAAAACTGTCAGATTACACCTCAAGGATTAGGATGATAGACTCCCCAAGGCCTTATGGGCCTACAAAACTAGCTGGAGTACTACTACATGCTACACACATTATGAGTTATTCTATGGAAAGTGAGTGCTACTACCCATTGAAACAAATATTAAGACACTAAGGACATCAATACAACTTGGGTTGGAACTATCAGAGGCTCATAAACAAAGACTGCTTCAAATCAACAAGTTGGATGAGCTATGGCAGGATTCCCTACATCAAGTCATGGTGATAGAACATCAAAGGGTCAAATGGCATGATAATTTTATCAAGAAAAAGAAGTTCATGGATAGAGACTGGGAATTATTATTTGATTCCCAATTCAAGAACTTCAGATGAAAATTTCACACCAGATGGATTGGTCCATATAAGATTGACATATTCTATGATAGTGGGGCCATCAAACTCTGCATCATCGAAGAAGACATGATTCCCCTGATGGATAATGGACATAGGATTCTCTTATATTAGTGACCCTTATAGAAGGAATCATTTTTTAGGAAAGTTACAAATGGATGGTCCGATAGTGACCTAGAACTCATTCATGTTGGATATTTTTTGTTCTGGTTTTAGAAATAAAAATGTAAATAAAGAAGAAGAAGAAGAAGAAATAGATTCAAAAAAAAGGGCACTTCATAGTTTTGTGATGGTTATGTCATTATCCTTTTTAATAAATCTTAATAAAAATTTGTTTTTTCTAATAATTTTATTTTTCTAAGATCTGTGGGGAAGAATTAAATTGTTTCCATTTCCTATTGTTGCAACTCTAGTTGCTACGATTATCTTTGTTGCAACTCTCATTGCTACAACTCCCTTTTCCACAACAATGTTTGTGGTTGAAACACCTATTGTTGCAACTTTGGTTGCCACTACAATCCTCTATGTTGTGACCATGCGGTTGTAGCTCTTATTACTGCAACTATTCCCATTGTCGTGACTCCCATAACTGAAACTCCCCCACCTCATTCATACCTTTTTTCCCAATTCCTTTGGATGTCACTCCATTTGCAACCCCTTATTCACTTCATAGATTCCTCTTCCATTACCTTGGTTGCTACTCCACCTGCAAGCCCCCTATTCATTTCGCCAATTCCAGTCTCATTCCCTTGGATGCTACTCCACCCACATCCCTCCCAGAGTCTAAAAATTTCCCTTCCCCCATTCTCTCGAATGCAACTCCATTACAACCTTCCTTCATTTCACAAAACTAGCAAGTTCATTTTTTCCTAAATCTCAGTTCATTTTCACTATGGAAGTTTCATTGATGCGACTCTCATCACTGCAACTCTTCTTACAGCCTCATTTCATTTTCCCACTTTTTACCTATCCCTTCACCACCGATGTCGCAACTCTTGTTTCCACAAATTCTTTCCTCTAACAAGTTTCAGTTATTTCATTTTGATTGTTGCGGCTTCATTACCACAACTAACTTGTTGCAAATTTGAAAGCAGCTTCACTCCATTTTTCTCACTTTTCACCCACACATTTCCCCTCCATCAGCTATGCTACATTTCATATCCCCACCATAAGAGATACACTGTGAGTGTTGCATTTTTGTCGCTTCAACTACTGTTGTTGCAACTCCACTTGCAGCTCGCATTTATGAGCATCGTCGTTCTTGCAATTCTGGCTGACGAAACCAATAACAACGATGTTGTAATTCTGGCTAGAACCATTGATGGGATTGCATCCTTCATCATGAAGACTTGATCTTAATTGTACTCATATAGTCACTCAAGGAACGATATGAAATGCACACGTTCTTATCCAAATTTGCAATAAGTATGTTTAATTTCATGTGAGTATATCATTTGTTTGTAACTGCCTCATCAGAGCATCATTAATGTAACATCCCCAACCACATGTTGGGCTATGCCACATGATTTGTTTTTTAATTGTATACAAAATTTAAAACACACAAACACTCTGCAAATACACAAATTCATACAAAATAATAATAATAATACACATGCAACATACACAGAAAAAAACCATAAAAACAAATGCATAAATAATTATGCAACACATAATTTAACACATAATTGACACTTATCTTTGATAAAAAAAATATCACCAACTGCGTGCATACCTTCCACGTTCCTCCCATCCATAGACCACATTTCTCATAATCTCACCAGTGGGTCACCCCTGAGTTGGGGCTAAACTCTACCAGAGAAAAGGAAATACTAATCCAGTCTAAGGTCTGACAAGCAACATAATTGCTCAGTCCAAGGTGCCCAACTACTGCAACTAGCCTACAGTCTCTCATTCCCCACATGCATGTCCCACCCTAGGAAGTGTGCCCCTTCTTTGCTCATCAGTCCCTTGGCTACCTCACTTCCCTTCTAGGGCTTCAACAATAGCTTGAACAAGAAATCTCAAATCCCAGTAGCTATTGCCCAGTGCACCATGGAACAATTCCAAGTAGTTTCTCGCCTAGAGAAAACTACTCACGGGCCTAACAACCCATTTCTTTGACATAGAAAATATCTCACCCTAAGAGAAATATTTACGAGCCTAACATCCTTCTTCTTCGACCACGGGCCTGACAACCCACCTCTTCATCCCGCAGTCAAACCAGGTTTCTAGTTGCCCAGAGTGCCAAGCTTTCCAAGCACATGTATGGTGATGCCAGTAGCAAAGTTCAGATGGTAGGAGAGAATAATGGTCACAATGATGAAGGAATGATGGAAAATGAACTAATTTCCCCCAAATATATGTGCATGTTCCCAACTTGACACTTGTCATGTTGGGAACTACATGGGCCTCCCTCATGGACCCCCTCACATGGTGATACGTTCCCCCTTAGGGACTTAGGATAAAATGAATATCCCATACTTTAGATTTTATACTTTATAAATATTAATAAAATATTCCTTTGGGCTTAAGCCTCCTTATCTTAGCCCCTTTCCTAAATTATTAGCCCCCCCTTTCCATTTCTAATGGAGTTTAGGCCCCCATATCTTTTGTTTGGTCAATCTTCATGTAGTGGTATACTTAATTAATAATATGAGTATGATTTAAAATTACAATACAGGCACGATGGCCTTTTGCATCCATTCTCCCTGGCCTAATAATCATATAAGAATTCTAGCCTATAATAACCTGGCTCACTAGCCTATAAAACACAACATATATACAAAGGCTCCCTAGCCTTAAGATTGTGCACTCAATCTGGTGTGCGCAGAACTCTAGAACATGCACACTCTTGTTTTGGTATGATATTTTCACGCACTAACTCAATGCCCACAGAATCAGACCAAATACCTTGTATCATCATCTCACTAGCTTATAATCATATTTACATTTTCATTTACAATTGGGGTTCAGCCTAGGGGTATTACATTCCCCTCCCCCTTATTTATTCATTGTCCTCGGTGCATTATATACCATGTATAATTCAAAATTCTTAAAACAAAATCGATGTGTTTGCTAATGAAGCTTGTTATCCACCTGGTTTTTTTCTTTCAAGCACCAATTCATGTATTCATACTACAACTGGAAGTCATTTTCTCTATCCATACAGATGTTTCATAAAAGAATTATAACTCATTGTTCCTTTTGGCACACCCTCATTATGACACCTACCATGCCATAAGCATCCTTGAGTTGCATCTTCCTTGTTGCACTCACCCTTCTAGGCTCAAGTATCCCTTCACTGCTACAAAATCCCTCAATGATCCATCTTGCTAAGGCTTTCACACATAAGGAGAGTGCTAACTCATTACCAGAACCCGACCAAAGTTCTACATTTATAGGGCTCTAGTTTTTCCAACAATAGTTGTTCTTTCCAAGCATGTCAATTGTAATAAATATTAACTCACCTTATCACCCACATACAGTTATTATGAGATATTATTATAAAAACTTCATTTTATAAATTCAAATTTATTCCATAAAGGAAATCCATTGTTCCCAAAATACGAAATTTTGTCTCATAGTTTTCTTGGTTGTGGCAACAACAGGTAGTAATATTTATCATGTATTTCAGCAGTATCATAGTTGAGACCACTTTTCCTGCAATCTTTTCCAACTTTCATTCAGCCAACAAATTATTAGTATGTCATGCACCATAAAATTTTATTGTAATAATTAAAAAAGATCACAAGTAATTCCATAATTGTTCACACTTAACAATTTCCATCACCGACTATCAACTAATTTGTTAAATAGAATAAATTACCACTCTATGCATATGCATATTCAAAATTAATATCAGTAAGTTCATTACTCTATTTTCTGAACAAAAAATTCATGTAGTCAATGTTCATGTGACTACTTGACTTGCAAATTTCTTGTTGCAATGTCTAACAACCCTTGAATTGTCTTCAACTCTGTGAGTGAGTAATAATTGTAACATTTCATATGTTAGCATAATTATTTCCATCAAATAACATATAGGAATACCTTTAAAAAAATGCATTCAACAAACGCATTCAATAATAACAATCCTATCATGCATAAGTGAAACTCTACCACTTACTATGCATGAGTGCAACTCTCAATGCATATCTATTAAATGCACCTTTGCATTGATTTTTTCGAATGCTCTATAACTAAGTCATGTATCTCACCATTGGTAAATTGGAAGTCTGGACAATGCCTTGACATATTCTCCATACACTTCCTATTTTCTTCTCAATTATTTGGATGCCTTCCTTTTCTACCCGAACACTACACCAAAAATAAAATTTTGTGGTGTTCATTAGTGTTAGCAAAAAGGTTGCAGTCCGATTATTATTTATAAGTAGGAATTTCATTGGATATTTCTGTGGTACATATCATTTCCATAACCAACCATGTCTTGGTCTCATACATGACTAGCTTTTCTGGAATCCATTCCTATAATAGGTTCATACCTTTTATTGCCTTGGTTATTAGCTCATAACCAATTAACATGACATACCGCTATGTCAGTGTATGCATTCAAAAGATAAAAATATTTTATAATTATTACAGGCCTCCAACCTTTACCACACCCAGTGGTATTTTATTCACATCAATACATTCAACTAGATGAGGAAATACAATAATGTGATTTTATAAAATAAAACTAGATGTGGAAATTCTTACCTAAATTCCCTTCATAAATTATGCAATAATAGTACATAAAACTCATACCTGCATAGCTTTCATTAAATGAATTTAATGCTACCTGGCTAGTTGATAACAATAGAAGCTCCCATGCTTCTATTATAAGACTTATAATCCACTCTTCATCTTTATGTTTCATCCTTCTATATGCAACAACATTAGTAGCAGCACTTGCAAACATGCAAGAATTCTCTCTTTCCTAGTACAACAACCACCATTAGCATCTTTCATATTAATATATATTCAACAATAGACTAATCCTAGTCTTATTATTTTATATACGTATATTAAAAAATTGGTATTCATCAATTCATACTTGTATGCACTAATAATACACCATTAGCATGCTCCTAAAAGCATTTTCATGTCAATTCAATGTACTATGTATGGTTGTCCAACCAGCCATAACATAATACATGCTACTCTAATTGTAGCAACCACTTTCTCCCTGTATTACTTTTCTTTGTTGTTCCTAAAAGTCTTCAATTCTTCTCGGATTCAGAAAAACAATGTGTCTGATTGTTCTCTGTCTTGAGTATTTTTTCATCCCAACCTTTCTTATCTACTTTGCACACTTGTAGCCATATATTATGTTGATATTAATTTTCGGAATTCCACTATTACTTCAATCCCTTTGATCCAACTCCTACATGACCAAATTACATTTCCAACCATGCTCTTTAATTAACCTTGGATATTTAACGCCAATTTCTTTATTGAAACAAATTGATTCAACCTTTCCTTGACTAAACATATTAGCACTTTGATTTTCTTAATGAACCATTACTTTCTCCTACCCTGACCCATCTAATTTCAACTTGACTAGCATAATCAACTTCCATCATGTCATATTGATGAACCTATTCCTTTTTCTACATGTTTCAATCCTTTTGGATTAAAATCCCAATGTACCTTGTCAATGCACTCATCTCTTGGGAATGTACTCAATAGTCCTTCCCATTGTTGTCACGGTTCCTCGAATGTTGCAAAAGACTATGTATAGTTTAGTATCCATCTATTGGTACCTTTCAACTATCTTAATTTACTCATGAACTTCATCCATTCTCTAATACATTTAAGTTTGAGTAATTCATCTGCTAGGAGTTTTATTGCATCATTCTAGATCCAATATTTCCATAGTATATTGTTTTATGCCTCGATTGACACTCCTTACTTATGTACACCTTCATTTATTTACCCTTGAAGTGATTGCCTTCATACCATGCTTCCACTACGCACTCTAATAACCATAAGGCAAGCATTACTCTATAATTGCATAGCTAATCCCTGGAGATGATGCACTCTTTATCCATATATGCATTAAGCCTCTCTCTTTATCTGATTATTATCATTCTGATAGACAATTCCTTTTATAATAGATTTGACTCCAATGTATTTCTTAATCTGTATATTGGTTTCTTTAGGAGTGAATGGAATTTTACTATTTCATTCACTACATGATCTATTCCTTTTCCCATATTCCATTGAGTACTTGAATAACATGAGTGGACTTCATGTAGTGGCTTCCCAAGTGATCTAAAAATGAAGAAGACTTGTATTCTTGAAAATATTTGCAAGTAAAATTTATGTGTTAAAAGAAAATGGATCAACTTTGCAACACATCATTAATAGGATTTAATCATTCAAGATGCATATAAACAGCAGCATAATCAATGAACAGAAAACACATAACACAGCAAATGATAAAGGAGTTCACCCCTCTCTTGGGCTACATCTCCTGGTTCACCTTCCAATGGATCATTTGTATTATTTTCTCAAAGTTCTCAAAAAATTGTTCTACAATGCTCAAACTGCCAAATAGACTGCTCCAATGGCTTTAGAACATCCAAAAACCCCTAGATGGGCTTTTTCAGCACCTCGTTTGGCCAAATATTGAAGAAGTTAGGCTTCCTGGAAGTCCCCCCTTCAAGCGTGTTGTCTCTGCATCTACAAATTGCACCTATGTTGGCTCAACCTAGCCCACACACAATTTAAAGTGTAGAAACCTGGCACCGAACGCAACCGCACAAACAGTGTGAACTGTAGGATGGTTATGGGCGCACCTAGCCCCTAACTACCAAGGCCATGGTCACATGACCCATGTGTCCATGCGCAATATGCAAACAGAGCTTCGACCCAAGGAAAATAGCTAACAGACAAGTGGCGGTCGTTGGTTACACAACCGTTCGAACCATATATACAATCACACATGCACCCACAACATAGACAAAGGTTATGTGGTATGGCACATATGACCAGGGCTTGGGCTCTGCTTTGAATACATATCTGCGCACATTTGTTTAACCATCGGTCACATATATACAACGTCAGAACCACAGGTTGGGGCTAAGCCCCGTCCCGGACCCCCGCGCCAACATAACAATAATTCAAACTTAAATATATTGTATGTCATATATATAATAAGGGTCATGTGGTGGCACACCAGTTGGCGTCCCTTCCCAAGTCACTTCCCCTGCATGGAGGTCGTGGGGTCGAGTCCTACCGGTTGCAAAACTTTTAAACCAATCAACAAATGACATGTGGCGGCCATGGATTGGGCCACGTGTCAACATACCATTAGCCACCAAAATGACACATGTCAAACACTCATATGCCAACTGTCTACCACTCAGCCTTGCCACGTGTCATACGGACTACCACGTCAGCAGCTGTACGGACTGTACAGTCAGCGTCCATTTTTTTGCCTGTGTGTCATTTCAAACAGAACGCGATATCTCTCACTCCCGACGTCCATTTGAACCCAAATGAGTTGCGTTGGGTTCACAACGATGAGACCTATTCTCTCTTCCAATTTGAAGCAATTCCGATCACTTTGAATTTTTGAGCAAAATTTGATCCCCTGATCACACCTCCCCATTGGAAAGCTTTTGGACCTCCAAAAGACTATATTCAGTCCATGTGAAGATGAGGGTATAGTTCCCTCACCCTTCCAACCTCAATCCACTTGGCTTTGCTTGGATTTGTACCTTCAAGACCAACTTGAAGATACTCCACATTTCCTCGTTTTGAAGTTCGCATTCTCCTATCAAGAATGGTGCCTTCATGCAGTTTTGTAAGATATTATGGGGAAAAATCATCGATAGAAGGAATCTGAACATGCTCTCCATGATCATCAATCAATAGAGGCTCATACAATTTCAAATTCTCAACATTAACAACTACATACATTTGCATATAAGGAGGAAAATCTAAACGAAAGGCATTGTTACCAATCTTGTCGATAATCTTGAAAGGACCATATCGAATCAGTTTCAATTTTTTACCTTCTCCTTTAAGTCTCTCCTTACTGATGTAAATCCAAACT
>ML782414.1:454305-464876 GCA_009831015.1 Picea engelmannii
TGGTGGAGAAGCACCATTCCCTCCATTTCCATTTGGAGTTTTATCACCACTGTCTCCCTTATTCTTTGAAGGGTTGGAGCCTTCACCTTGCCACCCTGCATTCCTTTCCATCAAGATCTTCATCATCTCTCTCATTTCCATGACATCCTTTCTGAGATCTTCATCTTCTGCAGGAACATGTTCATGACTTTATTCATGAGCCATACTTGGTGAATGCCTCCTTGAAACTTGTGGTGATGGTATATGCTTCCTCCTTGAAGGATGAGAACTTGGCTCTACAAGTTGACCTTCTCCTCTTGTGAGTTTCAACCTTGTGAGCATCAGAAAACAAAACACTTGCAAATAATCAAGTCTTCAAAAATCTATGCTATGATACCAACTTGATCTAAAAATGAAGAAGACTTTTATTCTTGAAAATATTTGCAAGTAAAATTTATTTGTTAAAAGCAAAGGATCAACTTTGCAACACATCATTAATAGGATTTACTCATTTAAGATGCATATAAACAGTAGCATAATCAATGAAAAGAAAAAACATAACACAACAAATGATAAAGGAGTTCACCCCTCTCTTGGGCTACATCTCCTGGTCCAACTTCCAATGGATCATTTGTATTATTTTCTCAAAGTGCTCAAAAATGCGCTTTACAATGCTCAAACTGCCAAATAGACTGCTCCAATGGCTTCAGAACGTCCAAAAACCCCTATCTAGGATTTTTCGACACCTCGTTTGGCCAAAAATTGAAGAGGTTAGGCTTCCTGGAAGTCCCCCCGTCAAGCTTGTTGTCTTTGCATCTACAAATTGCACCTTTGTTGGCTCAACCTAGCCCACACGCAATTTAAAGCATAGAAACCTGGCACCGAACGCAACTGCATAAACGGTGTGAACTGTAGGACAGTTACGGGCGCACCTAGCCCCTAACCACCAAGGCCATGGTCGCGTGACCCATGTGACCATGCGCAATATGCAAACGGGGCTCCGACCCAAGGCAAATAGCTAACGAAAAAGTGGCGGTCGTTGGTTACACAACCGTTCGAACCAAATATACAACCGCGACGCACCCACAACATAGCCAAAGGTTATGTGGTATGGCACATACGACCGGGGCTTGGGCTATGTTTTGAATACATATCCGCACACATTTGTTTAACCATCGGTCACATATATACAACGTCGGAACCACGAGCTGGGGATAAGCCCCGGCCCGGACACCCGTGCCAACATAACAATAATTCGAACTTAAATATATTGTATTTCATATATATAATAAGGTTCATGTGGTGGCGCGCTGGTTGGCGGCCCTTCCCAAGTTGCTTCCCTCGCCCGGAGGTCACGGGGTCGAGTCCTGCCGGTTGCAAAACTTTTAAACCAATCAACAAGTGACATGTGGCGGCCATGGATTGGGCCATGTGTCAACATACCATTAGCCACCAAAATGACACATGTCAAACACTCATATGCCAATTGTCTTCCACTCATCCCTGCCACGTGTCGTACAGACTGCCACGTTAGCAGTCGTACGGACTGTACAGTCAATGTCCATTTTTTTGCCTGTGTGTCATTTCGAACAGAACGCAATATCTCCCGCTCCCGAGGTCTGTTTGAACCCAAAAAAGTTGTGTTGGGTTTGCAACGACGAGGCCTACGCTCTTTTCCAATTTCAAGCGATTCTGAGCACTTTGAATTTTTTAGCAAAATTTGATCCCCTGATCACCAAGACTTTATGGCTGCACCTAGATTCATACCTTAACAATTTGTAGTCTTGGATTTGGATCATCTTATGAAAGATTTTTTTCATGTCACTCTTTCCCTGAGTACCTCTGCTTATATTTAACTAAATTTTAACCTTCTCACTTTTTATGAACTAAATGTTGTTAACTCTGCAAAATTTGAAGCCAACAAAATTTGTTAGGCTAAATAATTTAACAAATTTATGAAATTATTTACAATTTTGTTCCAATAATGCATCATAATTCCTTCTTCTGATCTCTTGTAAAATCTAACTACCCAAGTCAATTTTCTAGGTGAATACTTATACTCCCCTATACAACACCTTTCCAATGACTACTCCCTTGCTCAATTATAAGTCTTGAGCAGAACTTTATGGTCATTTGAAAATTGTCCACTAACTTCTCATGTTCAAGCTTCAACTAGGTACAAATATGAACTATAATTATGCATTTGTTTTCACCTTCTCCATTGGATTTTTGGTAGGATCCCAATTGGGTTTCTTCATATATATATTTTAGACAGTTTGTCCAAGTTTCACCTATTTATGGGTTATGGGGTGCTAGTTACATCCTGCTGAAGTTCTAGGCCAATTAGTGTTTTTGGCCTTAAATGCTAGAGGTGAAAGTTTTAAACCTGTGAAGTAAATAAATGCATACAGATTCTTAAGCAAAATAGAAATTAATCAATGGCTCATACACACAATACACAGAAATTTATGATGGAAACCCTTAACCGCGAGAAAACCAGCCTTCCTTGGCGTCGCACCTTTCAACTCTTCATTATATTAATTTCACCATTCATAATACAATATATACAATAATTTAGGTATTCTGTAGCTACCAAAACCCTAATCTCTTAATCTGGGATTAACTTAGAAAACCATTAAAAATAGAAAAATACGCTAAAATAGAAAAAATTGCCCATAGGAAATTGGGATTGTCAAAAACAGTTGTCAAATCTAATGAGCCCACACACACACATGCAAAGAATATAACACATACCCAACATTATCCCACTTGTTGTTTTCTTTGCATATAGGGCTTCACAGGATTACATAGTCAACAATCCAAGGCAACAATGCCCATTGTTACTCTATGCCAAGAGAACTTCTCTATTCTCATAGACTTTGTCAATGAATATGCAACATTCTTCAAAGTGTCAACCTTTTCCAACAATGCCTTATTTTATTCAACCATGTTTAAATTGATACTAAACATCAATATGCTTTGTCTTCGAATGATAAGCAGGGTTCTTTTCTAGAAATATTGCACTCTGGCTGTCACAATCTAATCTCTTTCTTGTTGTACCAACCCAATACCTGAACACAATATCTGTAACCATACTTCTTCCTTGATTGCATGAGTGGTTGTCATGTATTCGTCTTCTATAGTTGAGAGTGCACTACATCCTTTATTTTTCTCATCCAACTGATTGCTCCTCCAAATAGGTTAAACACATACCCACTTGTAGATCTTCTGTGATCCAGATCTCCAGCCTAGTCTGCATCAACAAAACCATGTATGTCTAACACGCTATCCAATCCTAGTCTTCCTTGGTAGCAAAATCCATAACTGGCAGTGACACGCAAATACGTGAAGACTCTCTTTATTATTGTTCAATTCTTGTTCTTTGGTTTTGACATATACCTGCTCAAAACTCCCACTGCATGTGCAATGTCCGATCTAGTACAGACCATTGCATACATCAAACTACCAATTGCACTGGCATATAGAACATGGGACATGTCCTCTTCTTCTTCCTGTTTCTTGAGACAATCATATGCAGATAAATTTACACCTATAGGAATAGTAACCTTAACCATTTTACTTCCATGCATATTAAACCTATGCAATATCGTCTCAACATATTTTCTCTGATTCAACCAGAGTTTCCTGTTTGCATGACCTCTTTTAATCTCCAGTCCCAGAATGAGGTTAGTGGCACCAAGATCCTTCATGTCAAATTTGGAGGATAGTTACAATTTCACCTCCTTGATAACATCCATGTTATTTCCTACCAACAACATGTCATCAACATACAACACTACATAAATGAAGTGATTACCAACCTTCTTGGAATATACACAATGATCAGTCCTGCTTCTCACAAATCCCAATCCAAGGATGTATGTGTCAAACTTTTGGTACCACACCCTAGGTGATTTCTTTAGACCATATAGTGACTTCCTTAGATTACAGACCAGCTCTTTCTTTCCCTTCACTATAAAGCCTTATGGATGCTTCATGTAGATTTCTTCTTCCAGATCCCATGTAGGAATTTTTTCTTCACATCCATTTGTTCCACTTCAAGTTCAAAAGTAGCAGCAATGGATAAAATAAATCTAATATAAGTTAACTTGGAAACAGGAGAAAAAATATCACCAAATTCAATTCCCTCTACCTAGGATTAACCTTTTTCTACCAACCAAGCTTTGTATTTCTCCACTTTTCTTTATGCATTAAACTTCTTCTTAAACAACCATTTTCTACCAACATATTTTCTTCCAACTGGCAACTCAACTAGATCCCATGCCTCATTCTCATCCAAGGCATACATTTCTTCAACCATGTCCTTATTCCAGAGTTGACTATCCTCTAAATTTACTGCTTCCTTGATAGTTTTTGTATCATCATCTCTAATAGATAAAGAAAAATTAGAACGAAAATCAGGTGGAATATACCTTTTTGGTTGTCTTCTTTCCCTCACTAATCTCCTCAATACTGGGGTATGAGGTTCTTCTTCTTTTTCTTCATCTTCTTCAGTTGATTCACATTTTTCATCATCCAACTCAAACTTTGTTTTCTCGGGTTCTTCTTTCCTTTGTAGGAATTTTTTTTTGGGAACATCTTTCACCTCTCTAAAAAAAACATCCCGACTATAAACAGTATTCTTAGTTTATGGGTTCCAAATCTTATAACCTTTCACACCATATTTATAACCAATAAAGATACACTTTTCAGCTTTATTTTCCAACTTACTCCTATTTTCCTTTCGAAAATGTACATAAACATCACAACCAAACACTCTGAGATTTTCAAGAGAGGGTTTCTTACCATTCCATACCTCATGTAGATTTTTATCATCCAGTGATGATGAGGGTGATCAATTGACCAAGCAACATATTGTACCCATTGCCTCTGCCTAGAATTCATGTCCTAACTCAGCACCACTAAGCATGTTCCTTGTTTTTTCCATTAGTGTCATGTTCATCCTTTATGCAACACCATTCTTTTGAGGTGTGTATGGAGTAGTCTTCTACCTTACTAATCCACACTTCTTATAGAATTCTTCGAATTCATTTCCGCAGAATTATCCATGATTATATGTCCTCAATACCTTTATTTTCTTCTCTGTTTGATTTTATACCAGAGCCTTAAACTCTTTAAATTTATCAAATACCTCATATTTATTTCTAAGAAAACAAATCCATGTGTTCCTTGAGAAATTGTCTATGAATGAAACATAATACATAGATTTACCTAGTGATGGAACAGAAATAGGTCCAAACACATCATTGTGTATCAACTCTAAGATCCCCTTTGCTCTTGTAGCACCAGATGGGAATCTTACTCAATTGTGTTTACCATATATGGAATGTTCACATAAATCAAAATCCATAGTGCAATTAGACATACCTTCAACCATACCTTTATTGTGTACTGTTCGAAGGCCCTTTTCTCCAATATGCCCCAGTTTTTTATGCCACAACATGGTCTTGTTTCCAGGGACAGTATTGGTCTTGTCTTATTTATTTCTCTGCTCAGAGACAACAGAATTGTTACACCCATTAGTATAAATTCTTCCCAACAACTTGTACATAGTTCCACTCCGAAATCCCCTCATAAACACCATTTATCCTTGTACCAATTTACAAGTGCCCTTTTCCAATACAGTATCCACACCTCCATCATCCAACTTGCTTACAGATATTAGGCTCCTAGATAGTTTTGGAATGCTAAAAACCCCAAGGATATTTATAATCCTTCCATATTTTAGCAACAACTTAAACCTTCCACATCCCATGATTTTGGTTGCTGAGTCATATCCTAGGAATACATCACCACCATCGTATTTTTAATATTCATAGAACCACTCCCTGTGAGGAGTCATATGATATGAAGCACCTGAGTTGATCAACCATACACCATGGTCTGCATGTGTACATGTATATTCCAGGTAAACATCACCTCCTTCTTCAGTGGAGGTTTTTGCCTCTGTGGAAGAGGCATTATCAAATCCATTTGGTTTATCAACCTTCTTAAACCTGCAAACTTTCTTATAATGCCCTGCTTTGCCACACTTCCAACATTTCCTCAAATATTTTCCTGGAGACTTAGATATACCTTTAGATTTAGAACTCCCCCCCAAGGACTTACCAGGATTCCTTTCTTGGGTAAAACCTCTTACAAATAATTAATTTATGCTCTGACCATCCATGTTTTTCCACCTCATCTCTTTAGATAACAAGGATGCAACTACATCCTCATACTTCAATGTAGATTGAGTGGTACTACCAATTGATACAACCATATTATCCCAAGAGTATGGAAAAGAACATAACAAAGTAATACACTTATCTTCTTTTGTAATCGTAATATTAATAGAGCCAATTTGACTTACCAGAGTATTGAAGGCATTTAGATGTTTTGTAAGAGAATCTCCATCTTCCATCCTAAGATGATAAAAATTATTTACCAGGGACTTTGATTGATACAAATTCCCTAACTTATCCCATGATTCCTTGGTTTTAGATTCTCCTAAGACATTCAACAACACTGAATCTTCCAGGCAGAGTCAAATAGTACTCCTTTCTGTTTTATCCAACTTCTCCCAATCTTCCTTCGACATACCAATAGGTTGTGTACTAGTATTTTGTGTACTAGAAGATTGTGTACCAATAGACTGTGTGCCAGTAGACTATGTACCAGTAGGATTTGTACCAAGATCCACAACAATCCATTGTTCTTTGTCTACAATAAGGTCCTCCATCTTGAGCTTCCATAGCTCAAAGTTTTTACAGTTGAAATTCCCTATCTCGATTCTAGAAGAGCTTGTCATTCCTCTTTCTACACTTGAATCACCATTACAAAAGCTCCCACTGAACCCAGATTTATCACAGACACAAGATAAACATGATCTATCAAGATTGATCCAAACCCTTAGCAACAAAGGAGTCCCCCTGAAGACAAAAAGGGATCTGATACCACATGTAAGTTTTAATCTTGTGAAGTAAAGAAATGCATGCAGATTCTTAAGCAAAACATAAATTAATCAATGGCTCATACACACAGTACATAGAGATTTACACTGGAAACCCTTAACCGAGAGAAAATCGGCCTTCCTTGGTGTTGCACCTTTCAACTCTTCATTGTATTAATTTCATTATTCACAATACAATATATACAATATTTTTAGGTATTCTATAGCTACCAAAACCCTAATCCCTTAATCTGGGATTAATTTAGAAAACTTCTAAAATAGAAAAATATGCTAAAATAGCAAAAACATCCCATAAGAAGTTGGGATCATTAGACACAGTTGTTGAATCTGATGTTCCCACACACACACATGCAAAGAATATAACACATACCCAACAACATGTACCTTATATGCCATCTTAAACATTTTTAACATGCCCAAAATTTTAATTCAGCTCCATGATTGTGTTCTATGGTTCAATAACTTTCCTAATGGTCTTAGTCAAAGTTTTGTGATGAAAAACCCCACCCCTCCTAGGGGGATCGCGTGACCTCTCGATATTAGGATCTTCTTATGGATTGAATTAGCTCTCGGATCTGTGTTGGATCATCTCTTAATGTACACAGACCCTTTTATTTCTTTATGCAGGTCCAACAAAACTCGCAGGAACTTTACTCTAAGCCCCTTTCACCTAGAATCAAAACCATAGGTGCTAGCCCCTTTTCTTCGGTGGAAATATCACATGACTACAGGCTAGAATGAAGTGCTCAACTAAAAGGTATTATCAGAAGCTCCGGGAATTTGACACTCCGTGAACATTCACATTTTCAACACTCCAATATCCTAGAGTGGTTACCGGTCAAATTCGGTCATAAAGTGACTTTGACCAGCGGGTGTTGGTATTCTCCCTATCTTTAATTTCTCAAAACTCTTACAGAAAGATATAATTATTGGTGGGGATTCTCTTCCATCCTCCATGATCTATGGTGGAGATTCACTTCAGGACTCTGGGCTTCGAAAGTTTCTATGACTCCAACACACAAATCTTTTGGACTCCCGAACTAGCGAACTCCTGAAGAGTTCAAGGATCAATGGTCCACACTTTTCTCCTTGATCTACAACTAAGATCAAATATGAGACTCCAGTACTTCAAGCTTTGAAATTTTCCCGACTCCAACACATGCTACCTCCCGGATAGACGAACATCGAATTGAAATCGATAGCTCACACTCCTCCCGCAACCAACAGTTGTGATTAACTATGGGATTTTGGCTTCAAAATTTTCCTGAGTCCAACAGATGCTACCTCCTGGATAGTCGAACGTCGAACTAAAATCGACGTCTCACATTCCTCCCATATCCAACGACTATGATTAATTATGGGCTTCGGGCTTCGGATCTTCTCGCTCCAGACAACCACCACACTCCCAAACTTTCAAATGTCGAATTGGTGAAGGGAGGATATCTAAGGCTAAGACTCTCCTTTGATCAACGAATAGGATTAACTCTACTAATTTAGAGCTTCAGGACTTTTCACACCAAAATAAATTTCACCCACAATCCTCCAGATAGCCAAATTTCCAAATACTTGGAAATCTACGGACATGTGTACCCAACAACCAACAGTCAAGATTTACTCTAGAATTCAAGACTTCTCACTCCAGAAAACCACCACACTCCTGACTTGTTGAATGTCGAATTGGCGAAGGGAGGATATCTAAGGATGATACTCTCCTTTGATCAATGGCTAGGATTAACTCTGGTACTTCGGAGCTTCAGGACTTTTCACACCAAAATAAATTTCGCCCACAATCCTCCAGATAGCCGAATTTTTGAATACCTAGAAATCTACAAACACGTGTACCCAACAACTGACAATTGGGATTTACTCCATAATTTGGGACTTCGTGGAATTCTCCACTCCGCACAACCACAACCAATTTATCTTGGAGTTTCGAATCACCAAACCACTTAGGAATCCAATGGGTCGCACTCTCCTAGTGATCTACAGTGTAGATTCACTCTGGGACTTCGTAACTTCGGGGATTTCTCCTCCTGGCAACACAAGGGTCATTTTTTTCCCAAATTGTCGAATCTATGAATTGTAAGATATACGGCTCACATTCCATGATGGGATCTATGGTTGAGATCCACTCTACTTTGGCCAATACTTATGGCCTGAGAAATCTGATTGACGGTTCTCATTCTCCTACACTCAGATCTAACGACTGGGATCTGATCTCCTTTGTCGTGTTCTCTCCTCTCGTCTGGGTTTGATCCAATGGCCCAAATATAATCTTGCACCCCAAATCAATGTTTTTTGTGGTTTCATGTAGAATAATAATAAAAATACACATGCATAATACACACGAAAAATCCATAAATAATTATGCAACACATAATTTAAGACGCAATTGACACCTATCTTTGATAAAAATATCACCAACTGTGTGCAGGCCTTCAACGTTTCTCCTAGCCATAGACCACATTTCTCGTAATATCAATAGTGGGTCACCACTGAGTTGGGGATAGACTCTACACGGGAAAAGGAAATACTAAGCTAGTCTAAGGTCTGACAAGTGGCATAATTGATCATTCCAAGGTGCCCAACAGTTGCAACTATCCTACGGTCTCTCATTCCCCACATGCCCGTCCCACCCCAAGAAGTGTGCCCCTTCTATTCTCAATAGTCCCTCGACTGCCTCACTTCCCTTCTGGGGCTTTAGCAATAGGAAAGACAGGAAGTCTCAGTGCCCGGTAGTTATTGCCCAGTGAACCAGGGGACAATTATGAGTAGTTTCTCGCCTAGAGAAAACTACTCATAGGCCTGACAACCTGCTTCTTCGACATAGAAAATATCTTACTCAGAGAGAAATTCATATGGGCCTAGCAACCCGCTTCTTCTACCATGAGCCTAACAACCTGCCTCTTCAGCCTGCAGTCAAACTAGGTTTCTAGTTGTTCACAATGCCAAGATTTCCAAGTACATGTATGGTAATGGACCCCCCCACATGGTGATACATTCCCCCTTAGGGACTTAGGATAAAATGAATATCCCATACTTTAAACATTAGAGTTTAGGAATATTAATAAAATATTCCTTTGAGATTAAGCCCCCTTAACTTAGCCCCTTTCCTAAACTCTTATCCCCCCCCTTTCCATTTCTAGTGGAATTTAGCCCCCCATCTCTTTTGTTTGGTCAGTCTAGATGTAGTGGTATACTTAATTAATAATATGAGTATGATTTACAATTACAATATAGGCATGATGACCTTTAGCTGTTAGAAAAACAAGATCGCAGAGCAATAAAATAAAACAAATGCGGAAATAAAACACAGAAGATACACAATACAATAGAGACACAGATATACATGGTTCACCCAGTGTGGGCTAAGTCCACCAGAGATATTTTCAGGTCCTTCCTTTATTATTATCCAGCAAATGAAGGGATACAACCTACAGTAAACATGTTGTAACTTCCTCTTCAGTCTCTCATAGCCTCCTATCTCATAATACAATATTCTCTATCATACTTAGTCGTAATACATTTCCCTCATAAAAGAGGGTTGCCTTCTAGGGAAAAAAACCCTAACATAATTGCTATCGTTAGATCTACGACCTTATAATGAACGATCCAGTTT
>ML782414.1:466235-489002 GCA_009831015.1 Picea engelmannii
GGATAAGTTGGGGAATTTGTATCAATCAAAGTCCCTGGTAAACAAGTTGTTTCTTCGAAAGAATTTGTATCATCTTAGGATGGAAGATGGAGATTCTGTGACAGAACATCTAAATGCCTTTAATACTCTAGTAAGTCAACTTGTATCTATTAATATTACAATTGCAGAAGAAGATAAGTGTATTACTCTGTTATGCTCTTTGCCAGACTCTTGGGATAATCTGGTTGTAGCAATCAGTAGTACCACTCAATATGGTTGTAGTAATCCTTGAGGGAGGGCGCACTTTTCTAGATGGTTTTGGGGCTGAAAAGATTCACCATCAAAAAGCCCTAGTTTACATGTACAACAACAGTGACGTTTTTCTCTTGTGAAAGATGCTCTCTTTAGCTTGGTTCTTATACCATGTTAATGTTTATGCCATTATTATAGTTCTTTTCATTTCAATAGATAATAGCAACATAAAGACAAGATCACTGAGAAATACACAATCACAAGAGACACAACATTTATACTGGGAAACCCTCTAGGGGAAGAAAACCTAGCAAAACTTCCTTATTATAGATAGCCAATACAATGCCAAGAGATAACTCAATCTAATATAAAAGATCCTCTCCAAAATATGTGCCACTCTCTCTCTCTTTGTTCTCCAACTACAATTCTAAAACGTGTCTCTCAAAATGAGCAAGTGAGTTGTGTCTAAGTGAGGCATTGGCCTCTTTATTTATACAATACTGGCACGTGTGAAGTGTCTCTTCACTGGCAAGGTCGACTTCTCAAACTGGGTGGTTATAACCACCTTTAATATATTATGGAGCCTCTTTAATATATGTTGGGGCCCACTTCTTATTTTTCCTATTATAATTATCATTTGACCAATCCGCAAAAGGGGATTTGGTCCTATTACAATAGCCGACATGATCAATCCACAATGGGGATTGATCCAATGAATAATATATCAGATAATAATAAGAATACACTTTGCAGTTACATTATTTTAACACTCCCCCTTAACAAGAAGGGTATTCTTCAACAACATCAAGTGAGAGAGAGGTCTCCATCATTAGTGGCATCAGGAGGGAAGCATCATTAATATCATCTTGGAGAACTAACTGGAATATCCATAAATCATCGGAAGTTTTCTTCATTGGCAGGCATCATCATTCTCAAAGGAATGCAATCATCATCTGCATCAATATGGATTAGTATAAAACTAATACATCATCATCATCACAGCATGAGGTTGGCTCATCATCATCATACTAGAATGGCTTTACATCACATCTATCAAGCTAGAAGCACAATTCTAGTCCCATCTCATAGTCTTTCTTTACGTCACAGCAATAAAGCTGGAAGCAATCCTGCTTTACATCACAACCATAAGGTTAGAAGCAGGATGCTAGACTGGCTTTACGTCATAGCTATCCAGCCGGAATCACAGTGCTAGCCTCATCTCATCATATTTATTTACATCACAACCATAAGGTCAGAAGCAAGGTATACGTCCTGCTTTACGTCACAACCATCAGGTTGGAAGCAGGATACTAGACTGGATTTACATCACAGCTATCCAGTCGGAAGCTCAGTAGTAGTCTCATCACATCTTCTTGCTTTACGTCACAACCATAAGTTTGAAAGAAAGGTATACGTCCTACTTCACGTCACAACCATAAGGTTGGAAGCAGGGTACTAGCTTGTTTTACATCACAGTTGTATAGTCGAAAGCATAGTACTAGTCATATCACATCATCTTGCTTTACGTCACAACCATAGGGTCGGAAGTAAGGTATACATCTTGCTTTATGTCACAACCATAAGGTTGGAAGCAGGGAATATCTCATCACAGCAACTACTTTCCCTTTTGAGGAAGGTCCTTTCAGACTATGCCAAGCTTATCTCGGAAGTAATCAAACTTTACACGAGATAGAGGCTTGGTCAACACATCAGCAACCTGTTCATCCGTGCTAATGTACTGGAGCTTTATGGCTCCTCTCTGCACCATGTCATGGATGTAATGATATCATATCTCTATGTGTTTTGACTTATCATGAAATATAGGATTCTCTGTCATCTTTATGCAGCTTTGGTTGTCACATAGGATCGAGGTTGCTTCCATATCTAGGTCAAATAGACCGGTCAACAACTTTCAAAGCCATATAGCTTTGCAACTAGAAGAACACGCAACAATGTATTATGCTTCCATTGTGCTAAGAGCAATGATGGATTGCTTCCTACTTTTCCACAAGATCATGGCTGATCCCAAACTAAAACAACATCCAGAAGTGCTTTTCCTGTCAACGACGCTTCCTGCCCAATCTAAATCAGTGTATCCACTCAATGTGAAATGATGATCTCCATCATAACTGAGACCACAATCTAATGTACCCTTAAGGTACCTCATCAAATGTTTTGAAGCCACAAGGTGAACATGTTTGGGCTCTACCAGAAACTGACTAAAGTTGTTCATAGAAAAACAAATGTCTAGTCTGGTGTTCGTCAGGTACATTAGCGATCCAATAATCTGTATGTACAAGGTGGCAGCAATCGATTCTGACGAATTGTAAACCAGCAGCTTCAGTTTCACTTCCATGGGTGTATTCATGGGCTTTTATTCCAACATGTCGAATCTCTTTAGGATTTCGTCTGCATACTTCCCTTGGTTAAGGAAGATTCTCTCTGGACGCTATCATACCTCAAGACCTAAGAAATAATGCATTAGTACAAGGTATTTCATTTCAAATAATGAGGCAAGTCTCTTCTTACATTCAGTGATGAGCTTTTCTTCTCTAGTTAAGAATAAGTCATCCACATATAACAGTAATATTACTGTCTCATCGTTCATAACCTTGAAGTAGAGGTTAGAATCTTCTTTACTCTTGGTAAAGCCTAAGCTTGTCAAGAAACTGTCTATATGGCCATACCAAGCTCTGAGAGCTTTCTTCAATCCGTATAAGGCTTTCTTCAATTTACAGACATGAGACTTCCTGTCTTCAACTTCAAATCCTTGAGGTTGCTCTATATACACTTCCTCTTCGATGAAACCATTTAGAAAGGTTGTCTTTACATCCATCTAGTGTAACTTCCACTTCATCTTAGCTGCAAGGGCTATGATGGTTCTGATCGAAGTGTATCTGGCTACAGGAGCGAATGTCTCTTCATAGTCAATGCCTTCTTTTTTAGAAAAGCCCCGAGTGACGAATCTTGCTTTATATTTTTCAATACTTCCATCAACAGCATGTTTTATTTTGAAGAGCCATTTGGAGGATACCACATATTTACTCTTCGGTCTAGGAACTATTTCCCATACATCATTCTTGATTATGGATTGGTATTCCTCTATCATGGCATCTTCCCATTCTTTCATCTGAATGGCTTATTCAAATCAGGTAGGCTCCTCCTCTAGAAGATCGCACATCAAAGACATATAACTGGAGAATGCCTTTGGTCTTTTCACCTGTCACATGGTTCCTTCGGGAATACCATACTTCTCTCCATCTTGAATAATCTCTCTAGCCCAAGTTGGCTTCCTTTTATGGAGGATCTTCATCTGAGGAGGTTCTTGAACTTCTATCATGTCATGATCTTCTAGTAATTCCTCATCAAGGGAAGTTATGACTTCCCTCACTGGTTTAGCAGCTCTGGGAACCTCCCTCACTACAGCTCTAGGGATTACAGGTTCCTCTTCATATACTTCTTCAAGTTGGCATCTTCTTGATTTCTTGAGAGCTGCATCTTCATCAAAGGTCACATCCTTGTTGATCTCAATGTGGCAGTGACTAGGTATATAAATTTTGAAGTCCTTGGAGACCTCACAGTATCCCACAAATATTCCCTTCTTTCCTGAAGGTTCCATCTTGTTTCTCTTCTCTTTTGGTATATGAATAAATTATGGGCAGCCAAATATTTTGAGACGGCTTACCTCTGAATTTTTTCCAGTAAACATCTCTTCCGGGGTCTTGAACCCAAGTGCACTATGGGATAATCGGTTTTTCACATAAACAGTCGTCATTGTTGCTTTTGCCCATAAGCACATAGGAATATCTTGATCATGGATCATAGTCTTCACAGCTTCCATTATCATTATGTTCTTTCGTTCAGCTACACCGTTTTGTTGGGGATTGTAGGGAATAGTGAGTTCCCTCTTGATCCCAACATCTCTGCAAAATTTCATGAAATCTTTTGAGGTGTATTCTCCTCCATTATCTAACCTAAGTATCTTAATCTTTCTTTTAGAAAGATTCTCTATCAAGGCTTTGAATTCCTTGAACTTGTTGAATACTTCATCTTTAGATTTCAAGAGATACACCCAGGTCTTATGAGAATAATCATCAATGAATGATACATAGTATGCATACCCGCTAATGGAGGCTGATGGCATTGGGCCACATACATCTGAATGAAATTGTTCTAGGACTCTTTCTGCTTTGTTGTCTCTCTTCGAAAAAGGTTTTTTGATATTCTTCCCTTGTGTGCATCCATTGCATATGCCTCCATGGTCGACCTTAACTTGTGGTAAACCTATGTCCACTTTGCATATGTATGGTAGCACCTTGTAGTTGATGTGAGCTAATCTTCTATGCCAAAGTTCACATGAGTTTTCAATGGCATGGGCCATGGCAGTTTCTGAGTGACCCTTTAGTCTATACAAGCCATTTTCTTCACTTCCAATGATGATTGCTTCATTTATGGTTTCTCCATTAGCCCACATAAGAAATTATCCATCTATAAAGGCAACTTTGTAGCCTTTCTTTTCTAAGATGAAATGGAGAGTAGGTTCTTTTTCAAACCTGGTACATATAGTACGTCCTTCATTTTTAATGAATTCCCTGAATTCAGTTTGTAGTTTGATTCTCCCACTCCCTTGATGGGATATTGGTAATTATCTCCAAGTATCACTTTCTGAGAAAACTTATTTTTTGAAACACAAGAGAGAATGTTTTTCTGACCTGTCATGTGCTTGGAGGCACCACTATCAATGAGCCACGTGTCCTCTCCATGTGTTATCGATCCTGAGAGGGATGAGATTAAGTCATAGTCTTTGATTTGTTCTCTTATCATCTTTGCAGGTGGATCTTCATCTTCCAATGAATGGGCATGGTGCCTCTTATGTTTCTTCTTGTATTCTTCTCGTCTGGCTGGATAGAATTTCGCAATGTGTCCCATCTTCTCACAATGATAGCATTATACAAATGAGTAGTCTCTTTCCCTTCTTTGTCCTCTCTTCTGAAATCTCCTTGGATGAGATTCTTTATTATTGAATCTGTTTGGCGGTTGAGGCTCTTTATGAGTCTCCTTGTGGAAGTAGGGTTTCTTCCTTCCTCTTTTGGTGTGAGTAGCTAGGGATTGATCATCATCTCTTGCTAGTAGTGCTTCACGATTAGCTACTCTTGTTTCTTCTTGGATGCATTCTTCCCATAGACTATCAAACTTTAGTTTCTTTGTTCTGGCACATATCATTTGGATGAATGCATCCCAAGGTCTTGTGAGACCATTTAGGGCCTTCATTATGAGCTCATCTTCATCTATGGTGTCTCTAATCGCTTCTAACTATTGTTTGAATTATGAGATTCTGGAGAAATATTCTTGAATTGTTTCTCCTTTCTGCATCCTTGTATTCTTCAGTTGAGTTCATAGATTCATCTTCCAGTTTATGTTCTTTCCTTCATACAGTATGATTAGGGCATCAAACATTTCTTTCAGAGTGTTCTTTGATGACACATAAGGAATCAAGTAGTCTTTGATTGAATTTGCAATGATTCTTTAGGCTCTGATTGTGTCCTTTTGATGCTTTGCTTTTTCTGCGGCATCTTCGGGTTCCGGCACTTCTTCTTTGATGAATCTTGCTAGGTCATTTTCTGCAAGGATCAGGCCAATATTATACATCTAGGCACATAATTTTTCGATGCCTTCCAGTTTGTCAGCTAGCTTCTTGCTTACAGACATCTTTTGCTTGGAGTTAGGAAAATGACCAAAAAATGAAAATGCTCAAAATCAAATTTTGAACTTACCAGGAGATGCGCTTGGCTGAGGCGAGTAGCCTAGTGTGCTTATATCTAAGAAAGTCCAACTTTTACCCTTCCAAACTTGATCTGCGGATTTCTGGACTAGTTCTTCTGGTTTTTTGGTACCTTTGGTACTCTGGTACTTTTGGTACTTCTCGTTCACTGGTTTTCTGGTACTTCTGGTACTTTTTTGAAACTAGGGTTTCACTTTTTGGGAGATACACCCACTAAAAAGGTGCATTGATGATGCCAAAGTAATCCTTGAGGGAGGGTGCACTTTTCTAGATGGTTTTGGGGCTGAAAAGCTTCACTATCAAAAAACCCTAATTTGCATGTACGACAACAATGACATTTTTCTCTTGCGAAAGATGCTCTCTTCATCTTGGCTCTGATACCATGTTAATTTTTATGCCATTATTATAGTTCTTTGCATTTCAATAGATAACAACAACATAAAGACAAGATCACTGAGAAATACACAATCACAAGAGACACAACATTTATCCTGGGAAACCCTCTAGGGGAAGAAAACCTAGCAAAACTTCCTTATTATAGATAGCCAATACAATTCCAAGATATAACTCAAGCTAATACAGAATATCCTCTCCAAAATATGTGCCACTCTCTCTCTTTCTTCTCCAACTGCAATTCTGAAACTTGTCTATCAAAATGAGCAAGTGAGTTGTGTCTAAGTGAGGCGTTGGCCTCTTTATTTATACAAGACTGGCACGTGTGAAGTGTCTATTCACTGGCAGGTTCGACTTCTCAAACTGGGTGGTTATAACCACCTTTAATATATTATGGGGCCTCTTTAATATCTGTTGGGGCCGACTTCTTATTCTGTCTATTATAATTATCATTTGACCAATCCGCAAAAGGGGATTTGGTCCTATTACAATAGCTGACATGATAAATCCACAATGGGGATTGATCCAATGAACAATATATCAGATAATAATAAGAATACACTTTGCAGTTACATTATTTCAACAATTTTCTTAGAAAGAAATCTGATGTATGTGATAAATTTAAAGAGTTTAAGGCTCTGGTAGAAAATCAAATAGAGAATAAAATAAAGGTATTGAGAACAGATAATGGTGGAGAATTCTGCAGAAATGAATTCGAAGAATTCTGTAAGAAGTCTGGTATAGCAAGGCAGAAGACTACTCCATACACTCCTCAGCGGAATGGAGTTGTAGAAAGGTTGAATAGGACATTGATGGAAAAAGCAAGGAACATGCTTAGTGGTGTCGGGTTAGGACAAGAATTTTGGGTAGAGGCAGTGGGTACAACATGTTACCTCATCAATCGATCACCTTCATCAGTGTTGGATGATAAAACTCCACACAAGGTATGGTCTGGAAAGAAACCCTCTCTTCAACATCTTAGAGTGTTTTGTTGTGATTCCTATGTACATGTTCCAAAGGAAAATAGAAGTAAGCTGGATAAAAAGGTTGAAAATTGTATCTTTATTGGTTATAAAGATGGTGTGAAAGGTTATAATATTTGGAACCCAAAAACCAAGAAAACTGTTTACAGTCGAGATGTTGTTTTCAGAGAGGTAAAAGATGTGTCCAAATAGGAATTCCTACCAACGCAAGATGAACCTGAGAAAATGGAACTTGAGTTGGATGATGCAAAATCTGAAACATCTAAAGAAGAGGAAGCAGAAGAAGAAGAAGAAGAACCTCATACCCCAATATTGAGGAGATCAGTGAGAGATAGAAGGGAACCAGAAAGGTATAGTCCACCTGATTTTCGTTCCAGTTTTGTTTTATCTATTACTGATGATGATCCCAGAACTATCAAGGAAGCAGTGAATTTAGAGGATAGTAAGCTCTGGAAGAAGGCCATGGTTGAAGAAATGGATGCCTTGAATAAGAATGAGGCATGGGATATAGTTGAGTTGCCAGCTGGAATAAAATATGTTGGTATCAAATGATTTTTTAAGAATAAGTTTAATGCACAAGGTAAAGTGGAGAAATACAAAGCTCGATTAGTAGAAAAAGGTTATTCCCAAGTTGAGGGAATTGAATTTGGTGAATTTTTTTCTCATGTTGCTAAGTTAACTTCTATTAGATTTCTTTTATCTATTGTTGTTTCTTTTGATCTTGAAGTGGAACAGATGGATGTGAAGACAACATTCCTACATGGGGATCTGGAAGAAGAAATCTACATGAAGCAGCCAGAAATCTTTGTAGTGAAGGGGAAGAAAGAGTTGGTCTGTAAGCTAAAGAAGTCACTATATGGTCTAAAGCAATCACCTAGGATGTGGTACCAAAAGTTTGACACATACATCCTTGGATTGGGAATTGTAAGAAGTAGGGTTGATCACTGTGTATATTCTAAGGAGGTTGGTAATCACTTCATTTATGTAGTGTTGTATGTTTATGACATGTTGTTGGTAGGAAATAACATGGATGTTATCAAGGAGGTGAAATCGCAGCTATCCTCCAAATTTGACATGAAGGATCTCGGTGCTGCTAACTTCAATCTGGTTGAATCAAAGAAAATATGTTGAGACGATATTTCAGAGGTTTAATATGCATGGAAGTAAACCAGTCAAGGGTCCTATTCCTATAGGTGTAAAGTTATTTGTAGATCAGTGTCCCAAGACACAAGAAGAAGAAGAGGACACATCCCATGTTCCATATGCCAGTGCAGTTGGCAGTTTGATGTATGCAATGGTCTGTACTGGACCAAACATTGCACATGTAGTGGGAGTTTTGAGCAGGTATATGTCAAAACCAGGGAAGGAGCATTGGACAACAGTAAATAGGATCTTCAGGTATCTTCATGGCACCACTAGTTATGGATTGTGCTACCAAGGAAGACCAGGATTGGACAGAGTGGTGGACATACATGGATTTGTTGATGCAGACCGGGCTGGGTATCTGGATCGCAGAAGATCTACAAGTGGGTATGTGTTTAACCTATTTGGAGGAGCAATCAGTTGGATGAGCAAAATATAGGCTGTAGTGGCAGTCTCAACTACAAAAGTTGAATACATGGCAGCCACTCATGCAAGAAAGGAAGCAGTATGGTTACAAAGATTATGTTCGGGTATTGGGTTGGTACAACAAGCAATGAGATTAGATTAAGACAGTCAAAGTGCAATATTCTTGGAAAAGAACCCAGCTTATCATTCGAAGAAAAAGCATATTGATGTTCAGTATCACTTTGTGAGAGACATGGTTGAGGAAAATAAGGTGTTGCTGGAAAAGGTGGACACTTTGAAGAATGTTGCAGATTCATTGACAAAGTTTGTGAGCATAGAAAGGTTCTCCTGGTGTAGAGTAACAATGGGCATTGTTGCCCTAGATTTTCGACTATATAATCCCCTGGACCCTTGGATGCAAAGAAAACAACAAGTGGGAGAATGTTGGGTATGTGTTATATTCTTTGCATATGTGTGTGTGAGCACATCAGATATGACAATTGCGTCTGACGATCCCTCGTACTAGTGCATTGTTTGTGCCGTGTGCACCGAGATCTTTCCTAAGGGGGTCCTAGGGGGGTCCTAGGGGGGTCCTAGGAGGGGGAAAGTATGCCCTCCCTTGGTTACGCGTAGCGTTCGACAACGTGCATTAGCCCGGGGCCAACGGGGTTCGGGGTAGCACCCTGAAATTTGTTTTTGGTCAGTTTTTCCTATTTTTAGCGGTTTACTAAAAATAATCTTAGTTTTAGGGATTAGGGTTTTGGTATCTACGGAATACCTAAAAACATTGTATATATTGTATAGTGAATGGTGAAATTTGATATAATGAATATAAAAAAGGTTTTCCTGGTTGAGGGTTTCTGGTATAAATCTTTGTGTACTATGTGAATGAGCCATTGATTAATTTTTGTATTGCTTAAGAATCTATATTCATTGATTTACTTCACAGGTTTAAAACTTACAATTACAATATACTTTTAGAAGGAAATTTTTCCTTCAGGGGCTTCGCCCCCAAACCCTGCAGAGGGGGTAACCCCCCTCTGCACTCCCCCGCATGGAAGAGTGTACATTCTTCTGGGGTGTAAAGTCTTCATGGGGTATAAACACAGCTGAAAACAAATACCTCTGAATCTAGAAGATAATCATGCTCCACAACCAACATTAGCATCCAGGCTCCCTATCCTAATAATCATATAAGCATTCTAGCCTATAATAATCAGGCTCACCTGCCTATAAACACAATATATATACAAAGGCTCCCTGGCCTTAAGATTGCACACTCAATCCGATGTACGCAAAACTCTGGAATGTGCGCACTCTTCTTTTGGTATGAGATTCCCGCGCACTGACTCAATGCATGCAGAATCAGACCAAATACCTTGTATCATTAGCTCACCATCTTATAAGCATATTTACATTTACATTTACAATTGGGGTTCAGCCTAGGGATATTACAATTATATCTATAATCGTGATTCCCATACCCACCACCCTTACTGCTATAATTCTTAACTCACCACCCCATAATTCATATAGCTCTACAAACACAAACACTCGGATTTAAACAGAGGAAAGGAGCCATGGGTGGATCATGAATATGTAGAGAGTTGACTGAACCAATGTTGTTGAAGGTTTATGAAAACATCAGAGAAATCTTGGGATAAGCAGGCTAGATTGAGTATGTGTTATGATTACAGGGATACAATGATGATATTGCACTCGAATTCTCCATGAATTACACAACAAAACTCTCCATAGTCACAAGAACTTATGTGGAGTTCATAGAGAAAAATATGGATGAGGTCCCTAGGCTACCCCACATAGGAAAAAGATGGTATAGTCGAAAGACGTCACACCCAGAAATTCCCAGGAATTTTCTCGAACGAGGGGAAGCTTTAGTCAAGAAAGGAACAGGCTTCACCCACCAGTCATTACCTCATCAATCGGAAGATGAGACTATATTTGATCAGTGTTACTTCAGTTGCAAAGGATGTTATGGCACTATTTATGTTCAACACATTCACCTACGCGACCATCTACACCATAATCAGTCGATCAATATGTTGCATTTTCTATTCATGACATTGCAGACAATGATAGAGCCTGTCAAAAGAGCCAAGAACCCTAGGGAGGTTGTATCACATCACAGACTCATAAAATTAATGGTCGAGCATGCACTGGAAAAATAAGGTTGTATCTAGAGAAGTATTGTACAACCACCCATTCTCCTCAATGAAAATGAAGTTGTTTCTCTTAAGGTAGTCGAGCAGGAAATACATGCACTTCCGGATCCACAAGAGACTACGACTACAACACCTCCACCAAACGACGAGGCCATGGAAACAAGAGGACCATATGTTGAAACTCCACAAAAGAAACCTAAGAGAAAAAGTAGGGAAAAATCCCGTCATGCTGCAACTTTAGTAGAAGTAGATCGTGACAGTGATGTGGAAATAACGACCAACAAACCACCCAAAAAGTTACTTTGATGGTTTACGAAAGGGCCACCGTACGTGTCGAAGAAGAAAAGAACAAAATATGAGGCTACAACTCAATCTAAGAAGGAAAGAACTGCCAAGCCCTAAGAGGAAGTTAAGGAGGAAGACCGGGAAATAGAGGAAGTCAAACCCTCCCCTACTACACAAGAACCAGAGGAGGATACTCATCGAGACACTCTCTGACACACAATAAGTAGACCAAGACACTCTCAGTGAAGGCCTCAATTCTCTCTTGGTAGGATACATAGATGAAGAAGATTTGGCATCCTCCATTGACCCACAAGAACCAGTGGAGAATCCTAATCAAGAATAAGATCCCATAAAGGTAGAATACCCAACACAAGGCAACGAGGATGAGAAGGAAGAATCATTTTCTCTTTCATCGAAAATAGCAGAGAGGACTCCTCCAACAAAATCACCCAAGACCCAAGACACATAGACAGAAAATATGAAACACTCTGGAAGTACTTAAGACAAGGGGAAATTGGATGTTCTCATTGATAGAGAAGTCAACATAATTGAGGTAGACAAACTAGAAACAATGCCTCTTTTTGAAACATCAAGAGGCACACTTGAGGAATCAAATGCTTCTATTCAGAAGATAAGTAGGATATAGAACCAAAGTCCCCTATTGTCACACAAGTACTAGTATGAGGACCTCTTAGGGAACGACCTACCCATTCACTAGAAGAACATGGAGAAGAAGAGGTACCACTGGGAGAATCCTATGAATATGATCCTACTGATAAACTATGCCAAGGCCTACAACAATTGAAACCATGGGATTCTACTTCAATCACTCCCATATGGGTAAGCATCCCCTACTCTCTCCCTCTCTATGCCTCTTTTTTGAGAGAAAATAAAATGTTGAAGGTGAAAAATTTAATGCTTAGTATCAATTTTAAGATGCTTAGAGAAGATCTTGAGGAACATAAGGAACCTGAAAAATCAAGTTACCCTGTAGAAAGTCCTCTTGTTGCAAGGGAACCCTTCACCAACTCATGGGAAAGAGGTCAATCTAGGGAGACAAAAGAAGTAGTTGTCCAGGCTACATATTTTATATTGATAAATCCACTCAGAAAGAGACATAGACAAAACAAAATAGAGAATATCCATCATAAGATGATATCAGTGAAGAAAAGGAAGAAGTAGAAGAGGCAATATGTGGTATGAGTGACCCCCAGGGAGACCCTAACTTCTCTAACATTGAGTGATTGTGGTTGCATGAGGACATGCAATAGTTTTGGGCTAGGGGAGATGATGGGCACCTAAAATGGCATACTTTCAGCACCCGTGTATACCTTTTTTCTTATCATTTTCTGTTAGACACTTTCATTTTAATACTTCCATTATCTAGTTCACCTCATTTATCACTAAGGTGTGGATCCTACCCCATATGTCATTATTACGTTATTTTTGCATAATTCCTAGGAAGTAACTTATTACTTTCAATCACTAATATTGTTATACAGGAGAATATAGTGGCTGAAACACCTCAAAGTGGTTTCATTGCCTCTCTACAACAATTTCAAGTGATACAGTTTTGGGTGCTAACCAAGTTGTTGCAATTCCGAACGCGAACCAACTGTTGCAACTCAAGGTGCATTCGTAGTTGTTGCAAATCCAAAAAACCATTGCAACTTTGAGCACACTTTTCATTGTTGTGACTCCAAATATAGCTCACCAACACAATATTCAATGTTATAGTTGGCAGTTGGGAAGCAATCTCCATAGAGGAAGGCGATAGGAGAAAAGTGTGCAACTAAGAAAATCAATTATCTATCAAGTCAACATATGCCAGATTCCCACTAAAATTTGAAAGAATATTTGTAATTGAATGAATAATTAGATTATCATGATTATCCATCCATTGTTTGTGCAATTTTATAATATTAGTCATGTTGTATAAAAACCTCAGTTCCCCATAGTTGAGGGGGAGGAAATTATTCCAGCAATTACATTTTGTTGCTATTGTATCTTTCAAAGTAGGGAAATATAATTGATGTTTCGACTTTCTAATTGAGTGTTGATGTATTTATTGATCGTGTGATTTTGGCTCCATAGCCCAGTACCTCTCCTAAGGGGGTATCCCCCCTCCTTAGTCAGGTATTTCTTGTAACAATAGGATTAGAATTAGCAGTTGACTTATCTTCAATGTATTATATCGTTGGTTATTTTCAATCGTTGTAATTCCAGGCTCATAACTTTATTCATGTGTTGTATACGTCTTTTGATTTACTGTAATTATAGAACTGTAGTATAGGCTCTCATATTTTAGAGTTATCTTTCAGTTCATTGAAATTTTAGATCTATAGAATAGTGTTACGATTCATGAGGGTTTTGGTTTTCTAGTCGTAACTTGCAATTAAGATTCTTATAATTATTCTGAGCGTTTCACTGCTACAACTCGAGTCTCATCATTTTTTATTATAATGAAGCTAATTTTTTGCAACTCAGTTATTGGATTTCTTTTATTGCTATATCTCTATTGTAGTAACTCACTTTGTTGCAACTCCGCTTGCAGCTGCACTTATTTTGTTTATTTTTTTATTCTCTCTAGCTTTATTCTTTGTGACTTTGGATTGATGTTATTGGATTAATATTGAATGAAAATACACTTAATTGTTGCAACAATACAATACCTTCATTATACTCGAGCAAGTCACCAATGGATAATAGCACAAGTTTCAATTCTCGCAAGTGCGATTTTAATTTCCGCAAGTATGATTTTAATTTACACAAGTGTGATGTCAATTTCCGCAAGTGTGATTTCAATTTTTGCAACTGTGATTTCAATTCTCGCAAGTGTGATTTTCATTTCCGCAAGTGTGATTTCAATTCTCGCAAGTGTGATTTCAATTCTCGAAGTGTGATTTTAATTCTTGAAAGTGTGATCTCAATTTCCACAAGTGTGATTTCAATTCCTACAAGTGTGCTTTAATTTTTGCAGAGCAACATAGGCCTTAGAATAGTTTGGTTACTTAATTAAGTACTATGAACACTCTTCTTGCATAGATTGTGCATGATAGTTCACAAGTTCCAAATGATTCTTTGATTGATAATTAAATGTATAGCTCTTCATTTTCTTACTAAGTTAATTAGAAAGTAATTGAAAGGTTCATCATCTACACTCAATAATGACAACCAAAATGATAGACATAGGGGTTAAAGGGAAAAATTATAAGGGTCAAGTTAGCAATCAGGAAGGTTACATCATGCCATCATTCAAATTTAGTTAATTTCATCATTTATTTCAGTAATTGTGGTAATCTAACAATTAATGCACCTAAAAAAAGGTCGTAATTACCACATGATCTAGTTAATTTTTTAGGATTTTTGGAAAGAATTGGTTGCTCTTTAAAGTTATAAAAGATCTAATAAGTGGTTGAATTAGTAACAACTAAAACTTCATTATTCATTTTACAATATATTTAAGCTAACACGACCATCTTCTTAAGTCATTTTGTATATCAATCACTTGAAGAAGAAGATAAGATCATGGAACTAGTAAAGAGTTGATTGAAGCATATGTGCCAAAATGGAGACCAGAGAGCCGAAATCTAGGATATTATTACAGGACTACCACTTGTGTACACAATGAAAAAACCAAGGATGCACACTATGGGCAAGGAAAATATTAGGGTGATGCTCAAGAGGAAAGAAGCATTTCCCAACAGCCCTATGGAACCCTAGGTCTTGTAAAGGGGAGATTTCAAAAGAAAGATAAGTAGACACCAATTATTGTGCATGAATTCACATATGTGGAATGGTTTCTAGAGCTCTAAACTACATACTATATGCATGAAGTTCATATCAATAGTGGAGAGATGAGGGAGGAGGTGATTGACAAACTTTAGTCACTTTATATGTCATCATTATTGAATATTTTGAGAGTCTCCACCTTTATCACCTCAACACCCATGCAAAAGTCCATAAAATTATTATTGATGGGAGTACACCAAGGAAATTGATGGCCAAATGAGCCATATTTTTTCTCTCTCGAACTTTCCTAAGACATCATTGGTCTATCAATGGTCAACCTAGAGGTTTACAAAACCTTCTAAAAACATAAGAGGGATACGAATGTAGGAGGGGAAGATCTATACATGGATTATAGGATGTGTAGAGGTAGTGAAGGAGATGATATTTCCTACATCAACTTAATCTTATTTTGAATGGTGATAAGGATTATTGCATGCATGGTAACGTGGAAGCAACAAAAAGGGGAATGCATATTAGACGTTCTCTCATTAATAGAGGCATGTGCACAAGGCCAACACCTGAACTAGTGTCAGTTATTTTTGAATGAGTTCTTTGAATCCATTCTTGAAGCCTACAAGAAGACTCCATTTTCAACTATGGTTACTTCTTAATATAATTTTTAATGTTAAACTAGGAGGCACCACAAATATGATAGCTCTTGTCGATTGAGAAAGTCATGCTATCAACAACAATTGCACCTTGGAGAGAAAGGAAGGAAGCTAATTGTGTGCAGTTTAAAGACAATATGTGTATAACTTGGTATAAAATGATGCTGGAAGTGACTATAAATTAGCATTGGCTCCCAAAGAAAATCATCAGCCACTACCTCAAGTGGTTAAATTTTGAAGCTACTAGAGATAATAGTTATGTTAGCCCATGATGGAGGGGACAGGGAGGGTAGAGGTGAATCCCTTGCCTCACATCAAGATAGCCAAGGATATTAGAGAGGAGGTGTATAAATAGACAATAATTATGATCATGACCAAATATAGAGGATATTTCTTCCCTTTTCCAAGGAAGAAACAATAGAATGGGTACAAAGAGTTTGAAAAGGTCCCCATTCTATATCATGACCAGACATTGCTCCCTTCTACACAAGAACAAAGAAAAAGAAAGGACATGGAGATAAAAGAATCCTCAAGCAAGGAAATAGAACCATGAAATTCATCTATAGTAGAGGCCAAACCCGATGTAGTGTAGCTAGAGAGATAATGGGGGGGGTGAATAGCCCATAGTGAAAATAGTGGAGGTCATTCATTGTAAGGTGGACTAGGTTCACTATAGTATTAAATAAGGCCCACTATGGTAGTTAAATATATTAGTATGAACATAATAAATGTAAGAGGACTTATTAGAAGGTTTCTCTTTTAGAAGGTTCCTCCTCTAGAATGTTCTTAGGTGGTTGGTATCACTATATAAAAGGGTTCAAGAAATGTAATGGAATTCAATAAGAAGTATTGTATTTGGAGTGGTAAATCATTAGGAGGTTTCCCCCTCTAAGAGAAAAGTGAAAAGGAGAGGATCCCTTCCATAATAGGATCCATTGTATGGTGTTTCCCTACCTCAAGGGTTTTCATAATAATAAAGTGGGAGTTTTTCTATATTGTCTCTAAATATTTGTGGTGTTTTTGTATGCAAGCCTTTGGTACTTAACAAGTTTCCCTATCCTAAGGGTTTGATAATAATAAAGTGGATTTTTTTCTATATGTTTCTCTAGATATATTGTGGTGTGTGTTTATTTAGGTATTTGGTACTTAACAATTGGTATCAGAGCACTTTTTCTAGCCACAAAAAAGGGATAATTTGTTTTTCTTTATTTTTGTAGATTTGTTTTTCAGAAGAAAAAAGAGGGCCCTGACACCAATAAAAATCATGTAGCTTTATTTATGGAATTTTAAGAAACCAGTTGTATATCTAAGTTCCTATTGGAAAAAAAAAATTAAAAATCATCTGAAACAGAGTCCCAGAAGTGAAATTATCATCATTTTAAAATATGTTATTTTTCAGGGTTTTTTTGCGGATGAACACGTGATTTTGATCATTTTTGTTGCACATGGGGATAAATTTTCCAAAATAAATTATATATGTGAGTTCCTCTTTCAAAAATATCACATTTAAAAAAAAATAGATCATCTGAATCGAAGCTCCAGAAGTGAATATATTGTCGATTTAAAATCAACCATTTTCTAGCATTTTCGTGATGGCGGCGAGACTACAGAGCTCATAACTTTTCACAGAGTGCTCAAATTTATACCATATCAATTCCATTGGATATAAAATTTTAAGAAATTTCTTTTGGTATATTATATGTGGTGTTTCCAACGGATATTCGACTCCTCATGGAATTTCAACGACAGTTAGAAGACCTCAATACAATGATCACACTTGCAAGGAAAGAGAGGTATATTATGGACGAATATAATCAAGAAGCATATGCTTAGTATGATTTTGAGGCCGAATCCTCAAGCAAGGAAACAGAACCATGAAATACATCTACAGTAACGGCCACACCCACACATGCCATCCATTTTCCAAATATAGTCACTATTCATAAGGATAATCGGATAGGATCATAAGTTTGTTAGGGGATAAAGGAATTGATGGAGATTGACATAGAAGTGTATCATGAAGAAGCACATAATTCATCCACCACCAGTTGTGACCTAACCATTTATAGAAGTATAGTGGACTTCGCAAAATCCATTAGTAATCATCTCACCCCCTCCTCTTAGTACAATTCCCACATTGTAGGTCAACTAGTATAATAGTAGGTTGTGGTTGACCTTGCCATGCAGTAACCCCGACCATCGATACCATGCACAAATATCAAAATGGACCCCAAATTTGTATGATGTTAGTAGCAACAACAACATCAATAAAAAATAGGGGGCCAAAACCACACTAATAGTTTCAACACAACACAACAAATGTAGGGAGGGAAATGAAAACTAGAATAGATGAAATAGATCGAAACAAGAGGGGATGATAAATATCCTAATAAATACCCCATTGGTGGGGTGAAATAGTAGACTGACCAATAGAAACAACATATAGAGTATCAAGAACATTAAGAAAAATCCCAACCATGAGGATATGGAGGACAACAAAAGGCCCCATCCGCAACAACCCAACACAATGTCGTAGCAACAAACAATAGAAGAGATGCATCAATATGAATAGATTTTGTAGGTTCCACTTGATACTAGCACAACCCATGTGACCAACACCCCTCCCACATCTGTCCCAATAGTTCCCTTAGATTTCATAACCACAATGGAGTTGATAGCATAGTTGGAAAAAGATAGAGATTATCAATTTTCACTCACGCAAGACTTCCAAAAGAATTTTTACATCATGAAATACAACAATGTTGATGTCCAAGAAAGGATCATGATCAAGACCATCCTCCTCAATGGTAGCATAGGCCTTGATAATAATGAACAAATAGTACACCCAATGCATCCACAATAATGGTGCAACCCTTGGTTTGGATCCCATAGCACAATTACACTCTTAGGAATCATAGCCATGTAAAATCAATCAAGTGCCAACTGATGACTTGATCAAGAAAACTTTCATCTCAGGGAATGAAATTGGGCACATGTTGTTACAAACTGAAAAATAACTAATGCAACTAAAGGTACAAAATAGTCAACTACAAGTACAACTAGATGACATGATTAAATAAGTGGATGGCATATGAAGACAAAAAGTCACTCTAGAAATTCAAGTTGAAGTAGTTTGAGGCTATCTCATTAACATGTGTCTATCCATCTAAGAAGAAGATGTCAAACTTGGAAATATAGCACCAGGTACCCCTTTAATAAACATCCCTGAGAAATTGCAACATCTAGTCCATTAGATGAAGAAGGGGAAGAAACAATTAAAGTAAACTTGGGCTATTGAATAGTTGGTCAAATAAAAAAATATGGCCTAGATACTACAAAGTATGGAGCCTGTGACATACTCTATAGAAATTAAAGATAAGATATAGTTTGCAACCAACCAATGTAAGGAAATCATCATAATCACACATAACTATATATAAATTGTAAAAAGAAGGGAGGAACTATTATAATCAATTCATATGAAATGAACTAGTTGCAATAAGAGGTAGAGTAGATGATAGAACTAGTGGAATAGGATGAAAAGCTATAGGAATTATAGAAATATAGTGAAGAACTAGACCAATTATGTTGATCCAATAGGTAGGTCCACCCACAATTATGACAAGTTATACTAGTGGCACTTGGACACTATAATATATTCCAATAAATACACAATTTAAAAAATTATAAGTGAGCATCAGTGTAGGAGACAAGGCCACAAGTACTTGACATTGACCAAGCCATTATATAGTTAGTAGGATTAAATATTTTGTTAGGAAAATGATCTAAGGAATTGGATGACTTCCATGAATCAGAGGAAAATTTTTGGAGGTGGTATTGGAGTTGGGCCCCTCATTTGGAAAGGAAGTAAAGGATATCAAATATAGAAAATTTTGTTGAACTTGACTCAAGGGACAGTCAACAAGTGTGTTCAAGGCTTGTTGGGCCCCTCATTTTGAATTTTGAAGATGGCATGGTTGCAATAGTGGGAATGATAGGGTGGTGCAATATCATAAAATACAACATATTAGAGTTGCACCACATGGATTAGAGACCATTAATACCAATAAATATCAATATCAATGTTTAAGGAAGATAAGGATCGGAGTAGTAGGAAAGATACTAGATGATCAAGGATTAGGTAGAGAAAGAAGGGTGACACCTAACCAAAGCAAAAAGAGATAACCATGAGTCCATCAAGACAAGACCAAAATAAATGCAATGACTCTATAGATTTTTTAGTGTACCCTCCCACCCTCGAGCACAAGGATATATATTATAAGGGCACAGACCTAAGGGGGTTGTTGTTATTCAATCGATTAATAGTTAAAAGATAGTTAGTGTTAGAAAAACAGGATCACAGAGCAATAAAATAAATCAGAAGCATAAATAAAACATAGAAGATACATAATACAATAGAGACACAGATATACGTGGTTCACCCAATATGGACTATGTCCACCAAAGAAATTGTCAATTCCTTCCTTTATTATTATCCATCAAATGAATGGATACAACCTACAACACACTTACTGTAAATTCCTCTTCTTTCTCTCATACTATCCTCTCTCATAATACAATATTCACTCACATACACAGTTGCAGTACAATTCCTTCATACATAAAAGTGTATTTCCTTCTAGGGGAAAAAACCCTAACATAACTTCTACCATCGAATATGCAACCTAATGATGAACGGTTCAAATTGAATATGAAATTACAATGTTTTACAAGGAAATTTTCCCAAAAAAATCTCTTCGGTGGGGCTTCCTCTGAACCCCCACCAGGGGGGGCTCCAAAATATTTTCATCGCCCCCCCTAGTGACAAGTGTGGGGGGAAATCCCCACCCCCACCCCATTAGTAAATGGGATCCAAACATGACTGAAATAAGACCACTGGATCAGGAAAATAGTCAAGCTCCACAACCATCAATCTCCCACTTGGAGACTGGTCACAACAACTCCACTATTGTTGTACACGTTGGACTATGATCACCTTAAACCTAGCAATTTTCTCATATTCACCTTCATGCTTGAAGGCCAACTGAAACTGAGAAGGAACTCAGTTTCTCCTTAGTTACTAACTTTGTTAACATGTCTACAGGATTTTGTCTAGTATGCATCTTTTCCAACTTCAATTACCCATCTTCCAAAATGGATCGTATGAAATGGTACCTGAGTTATATATGTTTAGTCTAAGAATCGAATGTTGATTTCTTTGAAACATTAATGTCACTCTAGTTGTCCCAGTACAACCTTCTATTCTCCTGTTGTTTTCCCAATTCCTCCATAAACCTATATAACCAAATCATATCTTTACTAGCCTCTATAGAATCCACATACTATGCTTCCATTGTTGAAAGTGCAACAACCTTTTGAAGTTTTGAAATCCAACTTATTGTTGTTCCACCTATAGTAAAAACATACCTTGTGGTGATCCTCCTGCTATATGTATCACCTACCATATCTGAATCAACATATCCATGTAGAATAGTGTTTGAACCTACAAAACATAATCCATGAGTAGTAGTACCTCTCAAATACCTAAGAATCCACTTTACTGGCTCCCAATGTTCTTTCCCTGTATTTTTCATATACATGCTCACAACTCCCATTGCATGTGCAATATCTGGTCTTGTGCAATCACATACATTAAGCTTCCAACTACTGATGAATAAGGGACCATGGACATGTATTCTATCTGCTCATGTGTCTTGGGAAACATTTCCTTGGTTTATTTGAAATGGTTGGCCAAAGGTGTTGTAACAGGTTTTTCATTCTACATTCTAAACATGTCCAACACCTTCTCTATGTACTCTTCCTAAGACAATGTCAATTTGCAATTTTTCCTATCTCTTGTTATTCTCATACCAAGGATTTTCTTTGCAGCACCCAAATCCTCCATCACAAATGAATTAGTTAATTTCCTTTTGAGCAAATTTATATCCCACTTGTTAGACCCTGTAGGAATCATGTCATCTACATACAATAGAAAAATAATATATCTTCCATTTTCTAGCCTCTTAAAATAAACATAATGATCATAATGACATCTACTATAACCTTGTTCTATCATAAACCTATCAAACTTCAAATATCATTGCCTTGAATCTTTCTTTAGTCTATACAATCTCTTCTTCAACTTGCATATCAAATTTTTGATCCAGGTGGATATCGGTGGCCACCCACCTTTTCCGACTGGTTCAAAACAGTTTTCTGGCAATTTTGGCAATTTACTATTTTTAGCAGGTTTTAACTTCCGGGGCCATTTTGAGGGCCTAAATGAAGGTTTTTTGAGATCGAGGTTCTCAATGATAGATAAGGGCATGATTGAGCCCCCAAAATGAATCTCCTCGACGATACCTTTCCAATGAGCTATCACACGCCTAAAATGGAGATCGTATGCAAAAGTTACGACCCCGGGAAGTTGATGTACTAACTTACCCAAATGGGGCCCACATGACTTTTGGTGCTTCATCTCCTAGGGTTAGGTTTTTGGATGTATATGACTTTTGGAATTCTCGTCTATTGTAAAAAGGCCTCTAGAGCCTCATTGTAATCATCTTCTCACGTATGCGAGTAGCAGCCACATCTCTTCTCAGAGATAAGCTACCAGCGCCTTAGCTAGTTTATTTACATTTTGTTTGTAAGCATATTTCAGTCATTTGTTATTAATGAAATGAAGTCTTATTTCCGCTGCATCTCTTTGTTTATGTGTATTTCTGTATTTCATTGTGTTCCTACATAAATGCGGATCAGTGGTATCAGAGCGGCCTGCTCATTCTCGATCCTTCTTTGCATGTCCCCAACGAGATCAGGGTATAAGGAGTTGGGACTCTATCTGGTTGAACCTTTGCGAGATCAGCCTCGCAAACCCCGACGACCGCCCATGGGCAAAGAAAAGAAAGATGAGGGAGCAGGAGATCCTATCAAAATTTTGCTCGAGGAGGCCCTCGAGAAAC
>ML782414.1:500406-529313 GCA_009831015.1 Picea engelmannii
TGTAGTCTCTAAAAGATTTATTTCGATTTTAGGAACAATGCCTCCAAGAAAGCCGACCACTAGGCGATCACCGAGAGCGTCGAAGCTAAAAGAGACAAAGGTAGGAGAAGGGTCCTCTCCAGGGGTAGAAAAACAGTTGGAATACACTCTGAGGTTAGAACCAGTCATTAAGACATCTACAAAGAAAGTTTTCATTCAACCGCCAACCTTTGGAGACACAGAGGAAAACACAGGGACCAAGACAGCACTCCCACATTGAGGAGAACTCTTCAAAAATATCAGCTGAGAAGAATTCCCAGAGTACATCCCACACAGTGACCTAGATGTGAGAACACTCGACGACCAGGTATTTCTGAATATCCGATGTTCGTACCTCCACATGGTAGCAAGAAGAACCCTTGTGTTTCCCTGCATAGAAATTTTGCAGTGGCTCATTGACCACACAGAAATGAAGAAGTGTTTAATCAATGATGACAGTGGTGGATGTGTCAGGGTCTTCCTCCCGGTAGAGGTCCAGAAGTATTACAAGCTGAGAGATATTCAGAAGTGACTAAACACGGATTTTGTCGTAAAATTATACGAGCACCATGACACCATCCGAGTAATAGCCTCATGGTGGAGAGAAGACAAGAAATACACCAACCAGACCTCCAGTTGGTACCAGACGGCCAGCTTAAGGGAGCCATACATCGACCTGATGGATCTCATCTACCAGTTGTATGGGGAGAAAGACTGCTCCATATTTTCATAGGCATGGATGCCTCTAGCTTACACAGTGGCCATTTTCAATAGCGGCTTCAACTGGGGAGCCATAATTTCCAAGCAGTTGAGCATCTACATACAACAGTCTCAGACATTGAAAGAAGGACAAACTGCGGCCTTCTACATGGCTTCATATTTACTGGATGTCATGTGTGCCAAAAACATCTTTGTCGGCATGAACCTAAGCTAGCACATCACAAAACTCTCGGTCCACATATATTTCATCATCTTATGGGAGAACAAGTACAAAAAATCCTACTCCATTAACTGCAATGAATTCATCGCACGTATTTACTTTATTCTTGTCAAGAAAGAATGCCCGAGACTATCAACTACAGCCAAAAAGATGACATCAAAGGTCATCCACTAGTATCTCGACGAGCACGATACCTACATCAAAGTCTTCGGGGCCACCGGATTACCTCATCTCCTACCCACACATGTCCCTAACAGGCTTGTATTGGGGGAGATATGCTACCAAACCATCCTACAAGGTTACAACACCACTATGGTCAAGGACAAGAAAAGGGTGTTCATACCTTGTGGTTTCCATGTAGGCTTCTACATGGTGAAGGACACCGCTCAGGACAAGCAAGAAGGACTGAGCCAATTAGAGTTCATATTCCAGATCGGTCAATTCCATAAACATGACCCAAAGGATCTCATCTTGAAACATTCCTTGCAAGTTTCATCCTATTGTCCATACGCCCACGAAAAGTTTGAAGATGAAGTCTTCACAGAAAATTCCCAGGACTAGGATGAAGTGGTGGCAAGGACGGTCGACCCCAAAATGACCAAGTTCAAATCCGTGAGCCTGGATGAATAGGAAACGATCCTAGAATAATCATCTCAAGGGGCCCTTAAGGCCACAGAAGAAATTATAGCATTCGAAGTAGCAGAAGCCCCCCTAGTAGCCCCAGTGCAAGATAGAGGTTTCCCCATGACTCAGGACGTGTGGGAAAGGGGTTTACTCATGATAGAATAGGCACAATGGATAATTGATCAAATTCAATATGACTCGGACCTCATAGATATGACAAGGGTCCCTATCGACAACCCAGATGAAACACATATAGGCCCAAGCAGCCTTGAATTGATAGATGTGGATGAAATTACTGAGTTAGACGACCTTTAATCCACAAAGCCACCGACCAGATCGCCGACAGGTGTTTCGACTCAACCAGAGACAGTTGGAACATCAGGGAGGGAAAGTTCACCAAACCCCCTAAGAAAATTAATAAAAATCTATGATGATGATGAGAGCCTGGAAGCATCCCTTGTGACCCCGGTACATATCGAAGAGGAAAATGATACAGAGAAGGCATCTTCCCCAGTTCTCGACACTCAAATTTAGGGTATTCCATAGAATGAATAGGAAATTGAGAGTGTCTTAGACACTGAGCTTCCCAATGCACCGCAAACCCAAGCGAATAGTCTGAAGGATGAGCCAGGGTCGGGAGAACAAAAGGAAGAAGCTACACAGTAGGAAATTAGCATCTCAATGATCGATGATCAAGTAAGTAACGAGTCTACCCTCGATGCCTTAATTTCAATCGGTACTCAACTCCTCGATGAGCGACAAATAGAAGTCGGGCCTTCAAAACATGGGGACGGAGTTCAAGAACCCAATCTTTAACAAGTATATACCATCGGGAGTTTGGGGAATGCACTCACTTGGGAGATCATCAAATCCCCAAACCCATGGACAAAGTAGCCGACACACATGCCATCGATTATCACCGGAAAAGGAAATTTATCATCCAGATAACCAACAAGAAGAGGAGGATCACTCTGGATCACTCCATCCTCATCACCACGGAGAAAAATCTAATAAATACATAGCATGCCAAAACATCTAAACTTATCAGCGTAGGGATGGAAATTTCAGATGCCACCCTAGACAAAGAAAAAATGGATGAAGAGGAATTGGTCATTTCCCTAAAAGATTTAGAACACCTACACCACTTGGAAAATTATTACCGGGATACCACGCAAGCCACGATGTTCCTGAGGAACGAGTTCCAAGAAACCTATAATAAATTTTCAAACGAGCGGCATTTGTTCACTGCAAGAATAGTCGAGTACCAAGAAGATACCTTCATGGTGCTAGAAACATGTAAATATATGGAGAGGTGGTATGATAAAGCGCACCAACTTATGGAAAGGATAGACTACATCAGCTTCATTCAGCAGGGCCGAGACGTCGAAGAGCACAGCATTTGGGTACTCAGAGATAGTAGCATCGACCGCATAAAGAAACTGGCCAAATACTGGGTGAGAATGGCCCAAGAGCCTCATCGGGAGATCCAAGAAAAGTGGGTCGAGTGCGAAAATAATTGGGCCAAGGTCAACCGAAAAATGAGAGACATCGGCCTTCCAGAATTCGGCACACCTGATGCTTTGTTGACTTGCATGACATCATCAAAGTACATGCCGAACAAGACTCATCATGGGATGCAAAGATAAAAAAATGTGGCAAAAATGGTGCCAAGACAAGTACAACAGTTCATGGAGCACCCGATCAAGGCTCGGATAGTGCTACAACAGTTAAGTGCCAAAATAGCCAAATATCGGGCACATGCAGTGGAGATCAAGGATATCCTTTTAGCCCCGATGGATCAACACAGGTTTCTGTACACTAACACATGCGAGGATATTTTTTTCTAGTGGTCAGAGTACAAGAAAAGTCATCCACTCAAATGAAACCATTAGATGACTTTTGAACACTGAAATGAGAAAGCGCCATGTGGAGAGTTTTGTTTTACTTAGATGGACTTTAATTGTTATTTTTAGTTAATTGAATGTTATAAATAAGAGCATTGATTGGTCAGTTAGAGGTTGATGGTTGTTGTAAAGACCCTCATTTTTTGTTTTGTTAAGAACTATTTTGGAGTTGCCTTTAATTGAGAATTCCTTTTGGGAACAGAGACAAGTTTGTGTTGTTTTCATCAAATGCGTGTATGATTGGATGTGAAGAATTATTTCTTATTTCGTCTCATGAATGGATGTTGTAACGAGTAAGAGCTACTAAATCTATTGATAAATTATCTGATGCAATGTTTTACAATTCTTTCCTTTAATGATGAAGATAAATCATTTTGTTATTATGTGATTGATGATTAGATTTAAGTGAATTATTTTACTTTCCATTGTTTATCGCATGCATGTTTTCTTCTAATAAATTGTATCTCAGTCGGTAATTGGATTATCAACATGGTTAATGTATTAGTACTAGGCATGTGGTACATAATCATTGTCTTCATGCTAGAGTGAAAGGGTTATCCCAAGCTCAACCTATTCTCCAGTAGTTAAATTTTGTTTGCACTTTGCTGCCTAGTTGGTTTATACCGGCTTTATCTTATATCAGTCCCATCTAAGAGAAAATACAAAAAAAAAGAGAACGTCTGAACCAAAGGAGGAAACCCTCACAAAAAAACGTAAAGCCCATCGATTTTTTTGGCCGGATCGTAATATATGGAGAAACATTCCACTATTAAACGTTGCAGAGTCTAATTGGGCCTCAGTGGCAGGTTTGGTTCCTGCTATTGAGTTAAAGGGATTTAGGACCCCTCAACAGGGTCCTCGACTGACGGCTAGTGGTTGGAAATTTCAACTTGGATATTGAAGGATTGAAAAACTACTTGTGGTACATACTTGTTGTGGTATCCTCGATGGTATGTTGTGCCTCAATGGATATTGATTTTAGTTGCCCCAAGAAATCCATCTTGTCGGTTAGTGATGCCTCCTAAACCACAATCGATTATGGGTCGAATGTTTCTTCAACTTCCTTTTTCTGTGTGATTGTGTCAAGATTTTTGTGGGATTTGTTTGTTTCTACTTGTGATATTCTTGCCTCTCGAAATGATCCAGGTGGAAATCGGTGACCACCCACCTATTCCACTCGCTCAAAATAGGGGTTTCCACCTTGGCAGCTTTTCTATGATTTTTTGAGTCCTAAACTTTTAGGGTTGTTTTGAGGCCCTAAGAAGTGTTTTTTGGGCGTGGCATGGTCACATTGTGGGAATTAGACAAAGTGTGACAACAAAATGTGTACTCCTCGGAAGTAAATTTCTAACGAGCTATCATGTGCCCCAAACAGAGATCATATGCAAAATTTACGCCCTTGGGAAGTTGATGTATCAACTTACCCCATCGAGGCCCGCAAACCTTTTGATGATTCATCTTTTGGGGTTAGGGTTTTGGATTTTATTTATGTTAAAAATTATCTTGGAGCCTCATTGTAAACATCATAATCTTCTTGCAAATGAGCATAGCCATCACATCTCTTCTCAAAGATAAGCTTCCACCATTCTAGCGAGTTCATTCACTCTGTATTTTTACAGTTTCTGTACATTTCTGTCATTAATAAAAATTGTGCATTGTTGTATCTATGTGTTTATAGAAATATATCTGTGTATTTACTTATTATATTTATGCCTTCATTTCATTCTCAAAATAATTCGAATCACGCAATTTTCCATTTTTGTCTCAGATGGTTTTTCCTTTGCAATGTGGGTTGCTATGGTTGCTTTACTTTTGGAGTCAGTGGTGATGTCCCTTGTTTTCTTTAGATCCTCTATTATTGTTCTCTAGGATTTTAGCTTACTATAGGTTGATGCAAAGTATGTCGTCCAGTTAATCAGGATTGTATGTAGCATTGTTGCTTGTGAAGTAAACTGCTTCATTTTTTGGCGTACTTCTTTAAATTTCCCAAACTCTATATGCAAGATTGTTGTTGTTTGCTAAGAAACTCCATCATGATTATTTTTCACTTCCCTGTTGTGTAACTATTTAAGTTCCCTTTTTTCTTGTCGCGGATGGTGTATTTTTACCTTGTTATTGGAACCTATCCTTTTAACTACTTCAACCAATTTTTTTATTGTTGCTAATGGGTCGACTCCCTCAATTGGTTGATCTCTGCCCAATTTTTCCTTTTCTAGTAGTACAAAGTCCTTTAATATTTTATTTTCTTTATTTATCCTTGCAACAAATCATGCACAATCTCATGCAACTCTCTTCCATCTATTTTTTTCTTATTTGGTCACCTCATCATATAAGTCCATTATACGTTCATCCAACACAACCGTTGGGATGAATGTTGTATTTGTTGGTGATTTTGTCGACCAAGCTAGTTTGAAGGATGTGAATGTCTTGGCCTTTGGTTTTGTATCCTTCCTAGTATAATCTTATTTTTCATGATTGGCTGTTATTTTTTATGTTTAGGGCTATTTTATTTTTCGGCGTCATTGCATTTTTTGGAATCCTTGTTCTATGGATTTTGGTCCTTATGTTTCTTTGGCTCTGGATTTGTATGGGCATCCTTTTCATTTCCATCCTTCCCTTGATATTGTATATTTGTAGGCTCTATAGTTTTAGTCTTCTCTGTAGGGTCTATTCAGTCTTTATGAGGACTTCTCGATGGAGGATTAGTTTATTTCTACGGTGACTCTTTGCCATCATTTCCTTCTTTGTGTTTATCTTCCCCCTGGATAGTTTGTGGGTCATTTGTTCTTGCTTCCTCATTATAATTTTATAATGATTTTGTGTTGTCCAATGGTATAATACTTGGTTGTGCACTGGATGACTTGTGTGTAGGGGGAGTATTGGCTAACCCCTGGATATATGTACTTGTTCCTCCAACTTGTGTCAACTAACTTTCTCCTAGTGCAGTAAAATAAGAAATGGTTTCCTCCACTATAACAGTATTCTTAGTGGTTCCATTATGTGTTGTATGGTCGATATCCTCTGACCCTAATGGGGATGCACTTTCTGACTGGAGACTTTGAACTAGTGAGTCTAAAATTGTTCCCTCTGAGGATACTTATCATCGGCCTTTCTTGATTTTCTTTTTGTGTGTCATTGTCATCTTTGTTTTTCATATTTATTCAACAACTAGAGTAGGGTTGGGAGGTGGAGATTCTATTGTAAGGTCAAATGTCCCTCTTCTCATCCACTGCTTCTTTAGAACAATATTTTTTCTTCGGTCGGGCTGAATGCTCTTCAACCTCCGTGATGAAATTGGGGTAGAACGATATGTATCTTTCTCACCCTCTAGCCTTTGATTTTTTTTCCCCTTGTTTCTATACACTTTTCTAAAGCCGCTCTAGTTTTCTTAGCTTCAACATGGTTCACATTGAGAGTCTCCATATCCTCTTTAAATTGTGGCCCAATTTTTAAACCCTAAATTGCACCACACATGCTTACCTGGCATTAGGCCAACTCATATCCCTTCTTTGTCAAAAATCTGTTGAACGACTCTTTAAAAATCCTCTTGTGTAAAGGCCCACACACCCTAACCCATTACTACACGTGTTTACACACTAGCTGACTCACAACAGCCTGTGTGTACCTACAAAAGCACGAAAAAAGGAAAGTTGTCGATGTAACAAAAATCTATGGGTGAGTTAACTAAAAATCCCGGCCATGCATGGTTGAGGGTTCGTCCAAAAACCTAGCCCCTTCTAGCCTATAAAAGAAGGGGTAGGGGTACCATTTGGAGGAGGAACAAATATAGCAAAGAAAATCTACCCATTTACATATTCCATTGTCCCAACCCTTTATCCTTTCCTAACGCCAAAGGAGATTTAAAGCAAATCAGTTGAAGGACAGAAGAAGAGGAGCCCAGGATCAAGTTCAAGGAGTGATGGTCAGTCTCAACTTTTGTAAGTTGACTCATTTTAAGTAATAAAGAGAATGATTTTCCCATCCCAATTCATGAACTTTCTATGGTTTGATTAGTTTATGTTAGATTTCTAACTCGTTAGCATAGAAGTAGCATGCATGCATAGTTTTTGTTTGTCTTGAGTGTAGGTCATCTTTGGAAGGAGCATTGCGAACAAGTAATCAAGCACAACGGAGGATCGACATCAAACGTCGGTAACAAGGTAGGTGGATATTTCCATGCATTTACTGAGAAAAGGGGATTTAAATCTAGGGATGTAGGTAGAAAGTAATTTCTATTTGGTCAAATCTGCATGCAAAGTCTAAACTCTATTTGCTAGTCCGTAGGGTGTTTTTCCCAACAACAAAATTGGAGACCATACTGGAGAGAGTACTCTTTAGGGTTCCTGGAATTTTTATTTAGTTTTTGGGTAGTTTAAAGACTAGTTTTTTTCCTTGCCTGTCTTTTCTTTTCGTTTCTGTAAGGTCTCAGCTAGCAGGGAGTATGGTCTTCCATACCATCTTTCCCTGACTTTTGCTTGACTATGTTTTTTGGGACACACAGAAGTACATGTGGTCTGCATAAGGCATGAACGCGTGTACCGATGCCCTATCCTCTTACAGCCCACGTGTGAATGCTAGATGTAGAGATAGAAGTAGAATGTAGGAGTCTAGAGAACCTCAGAGGCAATCCTCCTCTTCCCTATCAGAATCACACATTCTTAGGGGGTTTTCTGGAATTTTGTCTGAGTCTTGTTTGCTAACAATCCTATCTCAAATTGTTTTTTGCCTTATTATTTTTTCTTGCATTATTTTTTTTCTGTTAGAAAGAGTATCCAAGCCTTCAAGGGATCCTGGTTATCAATACCAAAGGTCTCTTCCTGGTCTGGTCTGTCTGTTTTCATATTTTTCCTTAGAGTTTAGATATACACGCAGCCTGTACAAGGTCAACCCACGTGTACACTCCCTCTGTTTCTGTTCAGCACGCATTCGCACGCGTGTTGTTTGAGTGACAATCGCATGCTTGTACAAGCTACTTTTTGTTCAGGGTGTGGCAGTCATCCCCTTCTTTGATAAGAAGTATTCCACTCAGGTGTTTGAATCTATGTTTGAACATTCAGTAGCTTAGGATTCATCTTACCCTTAGCCTACTTTTTCTCAGTTAAAAGTTGACAGAAAAATATAAAAAATCTTGTTTTCTTATGGTTTTTAGACAAGCATGAGAGTCATTGTTTTTACAATTGCCATTGTGTGATTCTTTAATCTGATTCTTTGCAATCTGTGGTTTAAGCCAGAATTATTTTTCTTGGTTTTTTCTTGTCGGTATTTTCCCTTTCTTGCTTTACTAGCACTTAAATAAAATAAAAAATCTCCTTTCATTTTCTTCTTTGATTGAAGAGTGTGTTTCTTCATCATTAGCTAGGAAAAAGTCTTTTATTTTGTAAGTTTTTGCAGTTCATTTAGATCATAAGTATCTTGTGGTCGAGTGAAATTCCTTTGAGTTTGCTGTCCAAAATCTTAGAAAAATTAAAATTATTTCTTTGTGAAAAGTTGTTGAAATTTTGCATTCAGTAAAAGTTTTGTTTCCATATTTTTTATTCATTTTTTTCTTTCGTCTTTTACACATCATCATTTTCACCCTCATACCCCTTGACATAAGAAAAAACCATAAAAGCAATGCTAATTTTAAAATCTACTAGACTTTTATGTTTGTAGGGTTCACAAAATAGTTCAGGACTAGCGCCTTGGATTAGGTTGGAGAGGAAACTCTTGAAGGCCATTCAAAACCAAACATTGGAGTTTGAGATAGGGAGTGTCTAAGTCCAGTTTCGTGGAAGTTATCCGGGACCCCCCTCTAACACAGGGGATAAACACGAGGTCACGTGCGGGAAGGTAGCAGAGATAACCCCTCCAAAGCTGGACCAATCGTAGTGGAGAACACATATAGAGGGCTTGTTTTGGGATTCTGTTGTTTGCATTTGCCACGGGGCTTCATGGGTCTCAAATCCGTTCGATGTCCTCAGTTGTCTTCTGGACCATTTTCTCTCGATACCCTTGATAGATTTTGGGCTCGATACCCTGCTCATTGTGGTCTACCTGACTTTCAACTGTACCCGCCTGGTGACTGTTTGCGTGCTGGAAACCTAGTTGCCAATCTTTTTAGGGACATACACAGGTGACTGCAGGGGTATACTGCGGTACCTAGGACAGACATCAGGCCACTCTTTGCAGAGTATACTCAGAGGGTGCTTCTGTGTTTGAGTTGCACTTGCACCGGTAAGTTGCTCTAGTGTTGGTTGTTGTAACTGTTCTTCCAAATAGTTTATTGATTCCTTGTCTTATCTCTTAGGGGATTCTTTTTAGTGTGTGTTACTTTTGAACATTTAGACTACCTTAAAGTGTCTTGGATCTTCTCACACAGTGGAGGATCCCGAGCTCTTCCAGTCACGAAGGCTTCTTGGCATGTCTTCGGTTACACTAGAGCCACCCCTGCCACCATTAAGGCAGAATCTAGACCAACAAGGGTCTTTTGAAGCGACCGGGTTACAAACCATTGTGCCCGAACAACCCCCAGAGGAATCAACCATTTTGAACCTTGAAGCAACCTCTCTTGGCTTGGTTGAAACCCCAACCACTGATACCTTGGCACCATTTATTGTACCAATCCAATTTCATGAATGCCAGACAGTGCCTCACACAGCAATAAAAACAAATGTTGTTACTTCTTCTGGGATTTCGTCAATTCCCATCACGGTTTTCACCACAGGAGAGTCATCTCCTAACCTACCATCGTCAGTCTGAACCACCATGGTCTTGGTCGCAAGTACATCGCACAGTGGACTAAACCCGTCTATAGCAGCGGCCACAACCCCCTTCACATCTAGTGCAACAGGCCCCCCGTTCTCATACGGTATGCCTAGTTCGGGTACAAGTCCTGTACTAACCTACTCCACTTTACAGACTTTGGGTCTGGGGGCAGGGAGCTCTAGTGCTCCTCTCCAAGGTCACTTTGGGGGAACTCATGTCCCTTTTAACTCTTTTCCTTACGTAGGAGGTCATATCCCTCCTTCGTCCCCTTCGCTCGGTGGTTTGCATCAGCAATCCGTCGGGCAACTTACACATAATAGTTTATTTGGAGCAGGGAGTCAGGGACCACCTTCGCACAGTATGCCGGTAGGTTCGACACCATTTTCTTGGAACGGAGCATTTGGTAATAACAAATTCTCGTTAGCTGCATTCTCGACTGGGGGCAACCCCATTTTTGGACAATCTACTCCTGCATAGGGTACTATTCCTACACAGGGGGCACACATAGTAGGACCTTGGAATTCAGGACAAGGATTCGTTCCCTCTTCCAGAATGTCGTTCTGGGGTAATTCTTTCCATAGTCAATGGAACCCCGAAAAGACTACTATGCCTCTCCCCATGGGACCGGCATGGGGTAATCCTTCCCAAAGTCCTTCGAATACAATCCATGCCCAACACTTTATGTCCTTTTTGGGAAATCAGTCGATGATGTCTCCAAAAATGAAAAATCCTTACACTGGTCCGGGCCATGGTTTCCACCAGAATTCGGGCCAGCAGCCAAACTTTTCCTGGCAACCTGGTGCCAGTCAAACTCCAGGACCCTTTTTCCCAGGTTATCAGCAACAACCCAAACTACCATTCCTGGCGACTTTACATTTGCTAGATTTGATAAGGTTGTTGAATGATCCTATTTGTCACGATCCACGTTGGCCTCCTATGACGATGAAGTTGCCTTCAGACATTCCCAAGTTCAAGGCCAAATCTAATGAAGATCTAGGTGATCATGTGACTACCTTTCATCTTTGGTGCTCATCTAACTCATTGAAAGATGACTATGTACAGTTCCGATTTTTTCAATGTACTCTCATTGGGAGTGTCATGAAATGGTACATCGAGCTCGATCGCTCAAGATACTCTTCTTTTGGAGAACTAGCAATGGCCTTCTTTAACCATTTCCAGTTACCTGTGAGATACGATGCTGGCACATAGTTGCTCGCCAATTTCTAACAGACAACAGTGGACCATATCTCTGATCATATCCGAGAGTGGAGACGCCGAAAGAGTTTAATCAAGGTACCAGTCCCACCAGCATTCCTGCTTGAGTGGTTCCTTAAGTCTTTGGTCCCAAAGTTATCCAAATACGTCGTGACATCTGGAGTTTTCTCCGAAGAAGATGCCATCATGAGGGCTCAACAGTTTGAGCTCATCTATTCTCAGTCTGGTTTATTATACAACATCTTTCCAGATGTGCCATGTTCAATACTGGATAAAACTAGAAAGAGAGTTGGACCACATACTGATGGTATTGTTGGTTCAGCACAAACCAAGCCCGTTGAGCAATTAACAAAGCAGTTGAAACAGTTATCCATACAACACACAGCAGCCAACCAAATTACTGCTTTGGCTGCTCCCCCTACCCAAACATCAGAAGTACACATCGTGTAGTCAACTAACCCAAAGGCCACCCAGCAGCCTGAAGGGAAGAAAAAACAACGAAAGAAGGGTAAGGGGGATAAAAAACCCACTGATAATGCTGGCGGGAAAAACACAGAAAAACGGAAGGTGAGGTATCCATGCAACTTGTGCGTGGAAGACCACCCGACACATCTTTTTCCTCGACTTGTAGAGGCCCAAAAGTTTTTCACACAGCAACAGCAAGCAGTGTTGACTAATCCCTTTCAACATGGGAAAAATCTAAATCAAGCCTCTACAAGCATAGAAGGGGGCAGCCAAGAAACCTGCCTACCTCCAAACAATCCCTCATCCATGAATGTATATATGGTTAGGGGTGATGCTTTCATATCAAATAGAGTGCACGATTATAGTAAACCAAGCGCTTCTGAGAAGGGTAAAGAAGTTGATCTCTCATCTCTTCCTCTACAGATTGAGAAGACGTTGGGAGAAACAATGACACGCATTCCAAAGGGTGCATTTAAAAAAAGCTTCTCACAACCCAAATGCAAGGGCTGCCCAGAATTACTCTGTGGTGGAAGATTTATCACAAACCCCTTGTGCAATGTCTGCTTTGGAGGTACTCCAAAGATGCCCTACTTAGAGGAAAGACTTGTTAACCACTTTGGGCTCTACTGAGACTTGTAATCCGAGCACCATCATGTTAGATACAACTGACTTAAAACCTCATCTTCCTTACCACGTAGCATTTCAGATAGTAGTGGCTCATCCCACAAAAACTTTTACTTGAAATATCTTCCGCACGATGGTTGACGAGGGCACCTCAACATGCATTATGTCGTTAGCATGCTGGAAGGCCATTGACCAGCCCATTTTGTCTCCATCACCTACTCTCCTCACTGCTTTTGACAGTCATTCATTCCAACCACATGGTATCATTCCTTCTTTCCCTATGTAGTTAGGAGGGAAAACCATGTGTGTCGAAGTAGAGGTAGTCTATGCTCCCCTCAACTATAACCTCTTGTTAGGATGGAGTTAGACTTATGCTATGCAAGTTGTGGTTGCTACAGTTTTCTGAGTCCTGTTGTTTCCACATGAGGGCCAGATAGTGACCATCGATCAATTGTCTTTCTCCAGACCTGACCCATCTTTAGGGGCATCCACGGTCCCGATGATTCATAATCCTCAACCAGGTGTCGTTAACGTAGGAGTTGGTTTTTACCCATCCTTGATGGGTACCTTCAATTACCCACCTCCTCACGATGATATCAAATTTATATCTAATCACCATAAGGTTGAGATTTTTCAAGTTTCGTCGTTCTGCACGATTTACTTTGAGGATCCTTGGATTCTTCCTTCCCCATCAGCCACTATGGATGAGGCAGGGAACCCAGGCATGTCCATTCCCTTGTCTGTTGTTGAGGTAGCGTACTCTTTAGTCCAACAAGCTTCAGCTAACCCTGATACGACTCTGGCGCAAGAGTTATATCCACTTCTAGAGCTTATGTGGGCTCAGGGTTCTCTCGCTAATGTCAATTCGTTAGACTTAGTCTTGTCTTCTGATGAAGTAGTAATCGAAGGAATGACTAGTTCAGACAAACCTTGGGAATATCTTCATCACAGATCATATTTTCTCCCATACTTAAGCCGAATCGAAGTAGGAGAATTCACCGTTACCATAACGGGAGATTAGTCGTGTCCTATTAATCTCTTAGCTACACAGGAAATTTATGCTGAGGGAAATATGGCGATTATCGCTGAAACTATACCCATCAACATCTCTCGAAACCCTGGCTTCATGGAAAATGTCTTCGTCAAAGTGGATTGCTCCCCCGAAGAGATTCAAATTTACATGGATCTTTTCAAAGAATTCGGCGACGTTTTTGCCTGGTCTTATGAGGAAATGCCAGGTATCGATCCAAAAATAGTTAAACATTAAATCACAAAGTATCCTGATGCCAAGCCTATTCGACAAAAACTTCGACCAGTTAATCCCAAGAAAGCAGCAACCATCAAGATTGAGGTTGAGAAATTGCTAAAGGAAGGTTTTATTTATCCTATCCATTTGACTCAATGGGTGTCAAATCCTGTGTCGGTCAATAAAAAACAACGCACGATTTGTGTATGTACCAATTTTCGTGATTTAAACAAGGCATGTTCCAAAGATAATTTCCCAACACCATTCATTGACCAGATCATTGATGAATGTGTCGGTTGTGAATCCTTTTCTTTCATGGATGGTTTTTCGGGACATAATCAAATCCAAATCAAACCCGAAGACCAACATAAAATGCCATTCATTTTTCTGTGGGGTACATTCGCATATCGTAAGATGCCTTTTGGCCTTAAAAATGTTGGAGCCACATTCCAGCGGACCATGTCTTTTTCTTTTCATGACCTCAAGCATATAGTCGAGGCCTATCTAGATGATTTAGCATCATGCTCTTGCAAGAGAACGGATCATCCCGTACACCTTAGACTAATTTTCGAACGTTGTCTCTACTTTAGGATTCGCTTGAATCCAAACGAGTGCAGCTTCTTATTGTAGGAAAATCTCCCTGCGGACAGGTAGATTTCCTCAAAAAGCTTGACCCTAACTCTAAGACAGAAAATGCTTAATGTGGACATTGACTTCCTTTCAAATCTATACAAAATAACACATGAGAAGGAAGGAGAACAGAAGTACCTCTTTATCGACGTTTGTCCCTACACGCTCCGAGTTGAGCTCCAATCCTTTGCTCCTCGCTGAGTCTTGTAGACAAACAAGATACGACCACTTCCTACCCTATTGATATTAGCTTGTAAACAGATCTATCTATCAATGATAAGTTCATGTAACATTAGACACAAACTTGAAAGAAATAGGCCAAGCATGTCATATTAATAAGAATAACGACAGCAGTACTTACAATCGTAGATGCGAATGCGACAGCTTCGTCAAGTCCCCTTTGTCTAACCCTTGCCTGAAATATCCACAACCTGGATAACAACAGCTTCACTGATCACTCTCCTTGGGCTGACTGTGCGTTTCCTATGAGATCATAGGTTTCATGCTAGCAATTCTTCCTCCAATCAGCTCTGTTCCAGCACCACTTATGAGATCATAAGTTTGGTGTGATTCTCCTTTTTCTAGTCCTCTTTCACCATTAGAAATCTTGCTTATATAGCCTTGGAGATCCTTTAACCAATTGAGATATCCTTGGGGAAGTTGAGGATTTTCCTCCTTCAGTTGAGGACCTGCCCTAAGATCATGGCTGGACTAGGGATTCGAATCCAACTAGCTTCCAAGAATGAAAGGATCCTTCCCCCATTCATCTCAACAACTTAACAACTGCCCAAAATAGGTAGCACTCCCTCAAAAGGGCCATCAAAGAATTGTAGCACTCCCTAGTAGGCTTTAGGGGGCGCCAGCGCTTTCAAAATCTATAGCTCTCCCTAGTAGGCTTTAGGGGGCGCCAGCGCTTTCAAAATCTATAGCGCTCCCTCAAAAGGGCCAGGGGAGCTTTATAATGCTCCCTGATAGTCTAAGGGGGAGTTTCGGTGCTCCGAGATAGTGTAAGGGGGAGATCTCCCCTCCAAAAACTCAGTTTTTGAGGTTCTTTCAGATGGAAAAAGGTTTGCAAGCCTGCTGACTCATTTCTCCTCTTCCAAATCAAATGTTTGAGGTGTTTCAAGTGTCCTTCTCATGTCGTTATAGGCATGACATAGGCATCATGGCAGTATGCTTCCCTGACACTTGCGACACTTGTGAGCAACATGCGACACTTGCGACCTTGTGAGAAAAATGTGACACTTGCGACCTTTGTAATGACGACACTTGCGACACTATCAAAGTGAGTAATTTTGATGTGTAATAGATTTCCCCCCAAAGTATGAAGTTAGAAGATAGGAACTGATAACTAAAATACTTTGTAGACTTTCAAGCAAGGGTATAGAAACAGAGAACCTGACAAAAGTTGCACACAAACATCCAACAAATATTATGACATGTTTCAAAACCCAAGGCAGGCATACCTATGCTTGGGTGATCAAGAATTGCAAGATATGGCCACCAAAAAATACACTGCAGATCCATAATTGTATTGATAAAATCTATAGCCACTGAAAATAACCTATGGATATATACTCTAATGATATGAACTGATCGTAGCCACGAAGAATACATAGTGGATCTACGAGATGACAAGACATAGCCACGACCAATACAAAGTGGATCTATGTGACAGTATATGTGTCATTTTTCCAAGAGAAACTCCTTCGCAGCCTGGGCAAAGTATATATCAAAGTGATCACTCAACCCAGGGTCTTCTTACCGATCCCAATGTGGTACGATTCTAACCATGTGAATAGATGTTCTGATGTTGAACATGGTAGAAACCACTTGATTACCTGTGAATGATGTAAACCGTTAACAAGTGCGAGGGAGATCACCATTAATGTCAATGATTCCCAAGGTACCCTAGTACATTCTAGTGAATGTGAACAGATGATCTAAGGTCGAACATCTATGGAATCATCCGATTAGAGGTCAATAATGTAAACCTACTGTCAGATGTGAGGAGGCCTGCCATTGAGGCATGCAGGTCCCAAAGTACTAACTAGTTTCTAAGCCTAATTCCTAGATAATGTGTTGAAGTCGACAGGAATAGACTCGTCGAGGGAGGGCCTTGATGTATCCCCCATCAATGACACGAAACGAACATAGAGATGTAATTGGTAGATCAAATGGACATGGACTGACACAGGTTTTGAGGCAAGATATTTGGGATGGCTGACTCTAGAGGCGGATACTTCCCTTGAACACTGAGGCACAACAGCAGAACATGACATGGACCAAAACTATGCAGTGGATACTGTGACTTGCGTCGGGTGACCCAAAGGAGCGAAAGGAACTCAAAGGATTGGCTCAGTGCAGAGGTTTAGCGGATTATGATATGTGCAAATGACAAAGTGTCATGTTCAAGGGCGACTCTAAGAATTGATGGACAATGTTCTCAAGAGACTGCTTGGCTTGCTCCTTTCAATTTTTCCTCCATCCAGATAAATGAGTACCTCTTTTTGATTTAATGAGCTCGAGGAGGATAACACATGCTCAATATAACTCACCTTCGGTAAGTTCCTCTTCCTTTATTTAACGAACTGGAAGAAGTAAGGGTTCGATCCCATATGGGCCTGTCGATGTGTTCTTTAACGATTCCAAAGACCGAAAACTCGAAGGTTTTTCGGGATTATAGAGTTTGGAAAAACACTTAAAAGAGAACTCTCTCAGTTCCTTTTTCGTACAGTGGTCTAACGAGACCGAAAAAGGGGTAAACTATCGCCCGAAAGACGCCCTTTCTGACCTTTTAACGAGTGTTAAAGGAAGCAAGGTCACTCGACAATATTTTCATATTTAGAGAGTCTGAAAAGGGTTTAAAGTAGACTCCAGGGGGGTTCCTTTTTCATGTGGTGTCCATACAAGTCCGAAAAAGAGATAAAAGTTTACCCGGTTGCATTGTCATGTATTTACGAGCACGAGAAAAAACAAAGACTAAGCTCGGTATGCCCCCAGCTTGAAAGTTGGTGACTTGACTCCAGAATGATCATCAAAGGCTGGAGACATGCCCCCCAAGCTTCAATTCATTCACCGACTTTGAGGTTGTCACCAATTTATTTGCTATATGGAGAAAAAGGATATAAGTGGATGAAATGAAGGTTCAAGAGCGAGATCTAACGAAAGACTCGACTCGACATCTAAGAGATATGGCGAAAGACTCAACTTGAAGGGAGAGGTGATTGCTTCATTTTTTAACGATCTTGACACAGGAAAAGAACTATGCTCAAGGTTCCAGGTTCGATCCCCAGATTGTTGTTTCATTTTTTAATGAGCTTGCTACAGAGAAGAAAACTATGCTCAAGGAATTTGTTTCATTTTTTAACGAGCTTGCCACAAAGAAGAGAAACTATGCTCGTGACCTTTGTTTCATTTTTTAACTATCTTTCCACAGAGAAGGGAAACTATGCTCGTGGTTGCTTCTTGACCATGGCTTTCGAGAGGGTAATTTTCTGGAAGGGTACCATGTCAAGGGACAAAACTCGGTCATGGCTTCCAAGAGATCTTCGCTGGATGGAAGATAATCACTCGAGAAGGAACACATGTCGAGGGCTGTGATAGGAGTAAGGAGATCAGGCTCCAATAACCCTACCGAAGAAATCGCCATGTCAACTACCGGATCCAAATCATCAGAAGTTGAGGTCATGGGAGACAACACCACATAATTGACATGTGGCAGGGGTGATACTGTCTGCATATAGGAACCACTTAGGGAGGTAACCCAGTAGGGGCCGATGAATAAAAGTTGATCAATAGTCACAATTCTTCCATCGTGAGGAAAATATATCACACGGAAAAGAGTGGATACAATAGCTTTCATGGCATAGACATAATCCCGCCCAAGGAGTAAAGTGAAATCCAAGGGGTCTCGGACTACCATGACACCGATAAAGACAGTTTTCCCTCCCAAAGTTACAGGAAACTGAGGAAGGATCCCTAAAGGTTGACTAGTTCTTTTGTTAAAAGATAATAGATTATGTGTAACCGGCACAAGCTGTGGACAACCCAAAGTGTACCAAGCAACAGAAGACAAAACACTAATGGATGCACCTTCATCTATCAGCGTTTGAGGAACGTCCCGACCACGAACCTGTATTGTAATTTGGAAAGGAATGTGGGAGAGAAGACGAGGTCCAGTTAGCGCACCCCAATCAAAAAGGATGGCTTCAGTACTTGGAGGGGGTTCCACAGGAGGAGGAGGAATGCCCCTAGGCATGGTAGAGTCTATATTAACAAGAAAAACATGGGCAGTATCGATTGTACTCTCTAGAAGGAGGGTAGGATCGACCGATGATTGGATCGGATCGACTAATGGTGGAATTGGATAGACCACTTTAGCACTCTTCAGAGGAAGAGCGGGATAGACCGAGGAAGGGACTGGATCAGTCACTTTGACATTCCTTAATGGAGGAATGAGATTGACCAATGGCGGAACTGCATCGACCACTTTGGCACTCATCAAAGGAGGAGTGGGATCGATCAATGGAAGAACCGAATCGACCACTTGAGTTTCATTCTCCAAGGGAAGAACGGGGTCGATGGGTGGAAATAGATCGACCGCTTTGGTGTCACTCTCTAACGGAAGAGTGGGGTCGACCAAAGATGAAAACAGATCGACCACTTTGGTGTCACTCTTTTGATGAAGAGTGGGGTTGATCGATAATGGAACTGGATCAGCTACTTGGGTTTGTGGTTCAATCGAGGAGGAAACTAGATTGACCACCTGATCAACCGGACTGACCAGGGATGGAACCGGATTGACCAGTTCATCAACCAATGATGGGTTGGAGGAAATATTATGATAACCTTTTGGAAGTTGAAGTTTTTCCAAAAGAGAAGAAGCCTCATCCATGCGAGGACAAAGGTGAGAGTAATGATTACCCTTACATAACATGCAAGAGAACTTGACAGTTTTATTCTTACCAACCTGAACATCACTAGTTGATGGGGTATCATTGACATGATCGACAGAGGCCGATGACATGGGAAACCACATTTCTAAAACCTTGATAAGACCGGGGCAATTCCTCAGAAAATGGTCACCCTTACAAAGGCTGCAAGGGAATTTGGGTTTTGGATTCTTCCTTTTAATCTTGTTGACCTCATCAACACTCCCAGTACTATTAACAGTAACTAGTTTCTTAGAGCCAACATCTGATGTTGTTGGGATCTTGGTCCTTTTTGGACTCTTCTTATTCTTCTATTTTTGTTTCTTCTTCTTCTGATCAACCTGGCTACTCGCTTTAGAGCTTTCACTAGGCGAAGAAGGAAAAATGGAAGGAGACTTGATGAATGAAGAAGGCGAAAAGTTGACATGAGGTTGATGTGTGGGTGGTGTATTGACATCTAAAGCATTAGGTGCAACTGAAACATTGGGAGGATTTGGGATCACTGAAGTGGGGAACAACCAAACTAGTAATCCAATAGTGAGTCCTGGAAGACTCAGTGTGGCAACATATGGAGGACCAAAGTTTCCAAATGACAGAAAGGTATAAGGTTCCCCAGAAGAATGGGTTCCTCCATTGGTACTCCCAGGATTCTATGCCATTAACACTGACTCGACCTAAGGTCCACTAAGTAAAAGAAACAGTATACGCTAATAGAATCTAAGAATCACAACCAAGCAAACAGGACCTTCTTTTGATGATCGTACTAGTTGGTGATGAAATCCAACGTCGCGTGATCAAGTCCAGAAGGGGCGGGGATAGGGTGGAACAGTTACAATGGCAACCTGCTTAACAAACTTATGCCTTGGTGCAAGCTTCCACGCAGTAATTGTGGATTTACCCTCCAAGGAGCCCAAGTGAGTTTGACCAATGTCTGCTCCAGGTACAGTGAGACTTCCCGTCACTGTCACCTTGTGTAAGACCCTAAAGATTATGAACACTAAAGTTACCAATTCGCATTCATCCCCTGGGCAGGAACAGTCGACAGTCTGATCCGAACGTATGGGCAGGGTATCAAGCCCGAAATCAACTAAAAGGATTTCACGCAGTAATTGTGGATTTACCTTGAAGCGATCCCCATAATACAATCTGACCACCACAATCAGTTAAACCACGGAGGGTTAGTCCCCGTAGCTCACCCAAATGCGACCTCGTGCGTAACCCCTGTGTTAGAGGGGGATCCCAGGCAGACTTATACAATGATTGGATTTGACTCTCCCTAACTCAGGATGCTACTGTTTGTTTTGGGAACTTTGGAGAGTTATGCTCACAGCCTAATCCAAAGTACTAAGCCTAATCTACTGTTGGTGGAGGATCCTAGAAAAGAAAAAGTTCTAAATAATTTTTAATTAGCGTTGATTTTTATAGTTGTTCTTTACTCAAAAAGAGGTGCATGGAAGTGAAATGAGTGGAATTACGACTCGGTCCCAAAAATGCATCAAAAATGATAAGCATCCATTTCTTTTCGATGAACATCTATCTAAGGGAGAGAGAGAGAGAGTTCTTTTCACTAACAAGCACTAATAAGGAGTGTCCTCAAACAAGTTTTCTTCAATCAAATCCTGATGTGATGCTAAAACTTTTGAGATGCCTTCTAACATAAACGATCAATCATGAAGATGCTTTTTATTGTTTGCATATGAATAATGATCAATTCAACACAATGCTCGTCTTTCTAATTATCTTCTTGTATGAATGAAAATCAAACTAGCACAAGAAAAAGTCATACAAACAATACACCCTTTCGTTGCAATCAAAACGCAAAGCGAAAGAAAAGAAACAATCAAAGAGAAAACAAACTTCACACCCAAAAGAAAAAGTTGAAGAACAATGATCTTAACTAAAATCAAGATGAAGAGATATGTAGGCCTTTGATGACCTTCACCAGGGTTTTTACTCAGTTAAACAGAGAGAAAGACAATGCATGGGTTTTGGACTCCAATCAATAGAAAAACTCAATAACAATAGTGAAGAAGGCTACAAAATCCAAATAGTAAGATGTTCGTTCTTCAAAAAGATAGATGTCAAGGCTGGAAGAGAAGAAGAATTGACTCACAAGGTTACCCAGCAGGAGAGACACAGATGCAAAACCCAGAAAAAGAAATTCTAGAAGGTTTATTGGCCAAAGGAGGGTTGGTGCTTTGTTGCCAAAGGAAAGGAGCGTTATAGCGCTCTGTGCAAATCTGTTAGGGAGCACTGGCGCTCTGTTAACACAGGGACAGGGGCGCCAGGTTCAAAAACTCCCAAAAATGTCAAAAATTCCAAAAATTGGAATTCAATCTCGACAATTAGGCTGAGTATGATGGGGTAGGGAGCCAATCAGCTCATGAAACCAATCAAAAGAGGAGTGAACCAGGTCTGAAAAAATCAAGGGGTAGAACTAGGTCAATGAGGAGAAATCAAAACAATAAGTTTCGATTTGAGGCTATCTCCCCAGTGGAGTCACCAGTTTCTGTTGTAGGAAAATCTCCCTGTGAATAGGTAGATTGCCTCAAAGAGCTTGACCCTAACTCTAAGACAGAAAATGCTTAACGTGGACACTGACTTCCTTTCAAATCTATACAAACTAACACATGAGAAGGAAGGAGAACAGAAGTACATCTTTATCGATGTTTGTCCCTGCATGCTCCGAGTTGAGCTCTGATCCTTTGCTCCTCGCTAAGTCCTATAGACAAACAAGATACGACCACTTCCTACCCTATTGATATTAGCTTGAAAACGGATCTATCTATCAATGATAAGTTCATGTAACATTATACAGAAACTAGAAAGAAACGGGCCAAGCGTGTCATATTAATGAGAATAACGACAGCAGTACTTACAATCGTAGATGTGAATGCGACAGCTTAGTCAAGTCCCCTTCGTCTAACCCTTGCTCGAAAGATCCACAACCTAGATAATAGCAGCTTCACTGATCACTCTCCTTGGGCTAACTGTGTGTTTCCTATGAGATCATAGGTTTCATGCTAGCAATTCTTCCTCCAATCAACTCTGTTCCAGCACCACTTATGAGATCATAAGTTTGGTGTGATTCTCCTTTTTCCAGTCCTCTTTCACCATTAGAAAGCTTGCTTATATAGCCTTGGAGAGGCTTTAACCACTTGAGATATCCTTGGGGAAGTTGAGTATTTTCCTCCTTCAGCTGAGGACCTACCCTAAGATCATGGCTGGACTAGGGATTCGAATCCAACTGCCTTCCAAGAATGAAAGGATCCTTCCCCCATTCATCTCAATAACTTAACAACTGCCCAGAATAGGTAGCACTCCCTCAAAAGGGCCATCAGAGCATTGTAGCGCTCCCTAGTAGGCTCTAGGGGGCTCCAGCACTTTCAAAATCTATAGCGCTCCCTCAAAAGGGCCAAGGGAGATTTATAATGCTCCCTAACAGTGTAAGGGGGAGTGTCAGCGCTCTGAGATAGTGTAAGGGGGAGCGCTCCCCTCCAAAAACTCAGTTTTTGAGGTGCTTTCAGATGGAAAAAGGTTTGCAAGCCTGCTGACTCATTTCTCCTCTTCCAAATAAAATGTTTGAGGTGTTTCAAGTGTCCTTCTCATGTCGTTATAGGCACGACATAGGCATCATGGCAGTATGCTTCCCTGACACTTGCGACACTTGTGAGCAACATGCGACACTTGCGACCTTGTGAGCAAAATGCGACACTTGCGACCTTTGTAATGACGACACTTGTGACACTATCAAAGTGAGTAATTTTGATGTGTAACACTTATGCGTAACGTCGGGACATTTGTTAGGTTTCATTGTATCAACAACAGGGATCAGGGTCGATCCCCTTAAGGTGGAGGCAATAATCCAGTCTCCCCCCCCACACACAATCCTACAACTTCAGAGTCTACAAGGCAAGGTGAACTTCTGATGACGCTTCATCGCCAACTATGCCGAAATCACCAAGGGATTTATGCATTTACTAAAGAAAGACGTTCTTTTTTTCTGGGACGAAGCCGCTCAACGCTCTTTCAACGCATTAAAACATGCCCTCACAACCGCACCTCTGCTACGGCCACCTAACTATAACAAAGATTTCTTATTATATCTGGTTGTCGCAGAGTCAACCATTGGCATGGTTTTAGTTCAGGAAGAAGATTCATTCTTAGAATATGTGATCTATTACCTGAGCCGAGGCCTCATGGGACCGGAACTCAATTATTCTCATATTGAAAAACTTGTGTTGGCAGAAGTTCATGATGTTCAACGGTTCCATCACTATGTTTTGTTTCGCAAGACCACCGTCATTGTTGTCGTGAATCCATTCCAGTACATGTTGACACGATGAGTTATAGGTGGAAAAATCAATAGATGGATATTCATCCTCAAAGAATTTGACTTAGACTTCGTTTCAGCAAAGTCCAAAAAGTCATTGGTCTTCGCAGAGCTTATTTCAGAACTTCCGGTTGAGTTAGGTGATGTTGTGCCTGAGGAATCACCTATCCAGGGAGATATGTTTTTTATTACATCTTCAGATCCCTGGTGTGGAGATATACTTATCTATCTCCAGACTTTGAAGTGCCCCACCTCTACTTCTCGTGACGAGCTTTGGCGGATACGCCGTCAGGCTAAGAATTATCTCATACTCGATGATACGTTGTATCGGAGAGGTGTAGATTGCATCTTACATCGATGTCTCACACATGAGGAGGCCATCATCATGCTCAATGATTGCCATACTGGAGCTTGTGGCGGTCATTTTTCTGGGTTGGTAACAGCCCAAAAGATTCTACAAGCACGTTACTTCTGGCTGACACTGATCAAAGATTGTATCAAATCGGTCAAGAAGTGCCATCCGTGCCAAATCTTCTCTTGGAAGATGAGGTCACATCTCGCTCCTATGTTTCCTATCATCACAGTTGGTCCCTTCACTAAGTGGGGGATTGATTACACTACTTGCAACCCCCCGTCAACAAGGGGGCACCGCTATATCATCATAGCTATCGACTACTTCACTAAGTGGGTCGAAGCTATGCCAACGTTTAAAGATGATGGAGAGACTGCAGCTCTCTTCTTATTCAATTAGATCATAGAAAGTTTCGGCATACCAAGAGAGATTGTCACTGACCATGGCAGTCACTTTCAGAACCAAATGATGACCAAATTAACATCAAATCTTGGGTTACGGCAAGATCATTCATCACCTTACTACCCCCAAGCCAATTGGTAGGTGGAAGCTGTAAACAAAACTCTTAAGACTATTCTATAGCGAACTATCAACTCAACCAAGTCAAATTGGCATTTGATGTTATACTCGACATTATGGGCTTACCGAACATCTGTTAAGACTACAACCGGTTTCTCACCTTTTCAACTCGTTTATGGGCTGGAGGTAGTCCTACCCATCAAATGTCAGATCCCATCTCTAAAATTGGCAGTACAATTATTGTTAGACACATCTCCTCTTCAAGAACGGTTAGTACACCTTGGGCAGCTCAATGAGCAGTGTCGCAATGCGGCCCTGGACAACAAGGCTCACAAACATAAGGTCAAGTGTCAGTATGATAGGTCCGTTTGTCCTCAGATTTTCTCTGAGGGCGACCTTGTCCTGGTCTATGACCAAGATAAGGACCCCCTAGGGGCAGGAAAGTTTAAAACCATGTGGTTTGGACCCTTCATCGTAAAAGAGGTACTAAAAAAGGGTGCTTATCATTTGGTTAATTTTGAAGGGAATGCTTTGGCGGAGCCTAGAAATGGGCTCTACCTCAAGAAGTATTACTCATAGACAGGTCACCGTGGGTAACTTTTTGTAATATATGTATATTCTTTGTACTATTAATTTTTAGTTTCTTTTAAGTGTTATGGACGTGTCATTGATGTTATCTTTCGTCAATTTGGCAGATGTCAAGTGATTCCGAGGTGTTCGTTGGGTATGCAAATGGTGCTAGTCGGCACACGCGGAGGCTTGCCTCCGTAGCTTGGGTAATCTTTACACCTCAGGGCCAGTTGTTATCTTCCGAAGGTATATGCTTAGTGACACTACAAAAAATGTTGCCAAGTATAGTGCAGTTATTGAGTTGCTTCGTGATGCCTGTTCATTGGGTATCTCTCATCTCCGGGTCTATCTCGATGCTCAACTAGTTGTGTCACAGCTAAACAGAGTATACCGGGTTCATGATCCAACTTTACACCGACGATTCCTTAGGGTACATCTCTTAGAAAGAAACTTTGATTATATTACATACTTTCATGTTCCTAGGAGATTAAACCAAATTACAGACACTCTAGCTAATCAAATTTTAGATTGGCATCTTGCACACATATGAAAGAACGTTGACATTAGCATGTAAATACATTTTTTCACATGTGATCCATAAGAAACAAAAGATCAAAAAAACATATATAACATCATAAAACAACCAGAGTACATAGATGGACGCAAGCGCCTCAAAAATGGGGCTAATAACGAGTCACAAGGCTTATGCCCTCAAACAATATATACAAGTGAGTGCTCGTGGCACATAAAAAGTCTAAATAGGTTCAGGGCCTATGGGCCCTGTTATAATAGTCCACAGCATGGGATAAATGCCTAAACAATCAAACCCATGTCCATGGTGCCCCCACTACATGAGGATACATGGATGGCGGCAGGTCCTCTATCTCTGCCATCGGGACTGCGCGAGTGAGTGCAGTGAAGTTCCGCTCAACTCGTCTAAGGACTCTCTCAGCCTCCCCGGCTGGGAGGTTCCCTGCTACTGTTGTTCCTCCGGTGGTGGCAGTTGAGGCTTCTGGTTGAGGATGATGCCTATTCTGTGCATAATCGGCAGGTCGCACGGGTCCCACATCTGCATGCAACAAACATTTACCCATCAAATACACTGGCATACAAAAAATGATATATATTACAAAAATGACATAAAAATTACATATGCAAACAAAAACAAAAAACTACAAAGGTGGAGACTTACCCATCTCCCCTCTCTCCTCACCAGGAGGCACGGGTATCTCAGGATCTCTAGAAAAATCTATCCCTGCATATGGGTAGTCCTCGATCACAGGGATCTACCATGACATCCACGCAAAGAAGTCAAATCATTGGTCCTTCCACCACCCTGTCATGTCAGTAACATTGCCCATCTACACACTGCAAGAAATGAGGCCTGATGTCCTCGTACTACTTCCCGAGGGCTAAAGCTCGGAACTCTCTCAAAGAAAAATGAACACAAGATCTTCCCGAACCCGAAATTCCTTTGTGTCCGTAATCGGCATTCTGTCAATTGCCTCTTCATGCACTCCAGTAATGTGGTACTCCAGTCAAAAATATTTGCATTCAAGCACTGGATTTCACAGTTCATCTATGTGCGAGAAGCCTGATGCAAGGCTGCAGAACTGGTAATTCGCCCAATCAGTAATAATATCGCCTACAGCAATAGGTTAGTGATCTTACTGATAGGTACCTGGGAGCCCGCACGATCAGTCCTAGCCTCACAGTGCTCGGCTATCAGTTCTGATATATTACTCAGTCCCGCAGGAAACGTCCTGAATTTGACTGGTTCCCCTCTCCTTGAGAGGCTAGTCAAAAAATAGATATCCTCAGTGGTGGGCACCAGTGATTTCCCCTCTAACATAAAGGCCTCTGCATCAGGGTACCAGTAGTCGATCAAGGCATTCAGTAGCCTTGGTTGTGCGTGCATAAATGGACACAAAAATAACTTTAGTAAACCACATTGCATCAACACGGCCATGACATTCGAATCTCCCGCAACCAACTCACTGATTTCTTCATGCTCCCTTTCCCTCCACTGGACATACATCCTGTCAACACAACAAGGTTCAGGAGGGTCAGCACTTGCCTTTTAATTCTTTTTTCTACAGAGGGGAGGTCCACACAATCTGTAGAGGCAACAGTCACGTGTACACGCGGGCAGCCTTTACTCTTCTCGAGTGTACACGTGGCCTGTCCAGAGATAGCCCGCATGTACCTAGGGAAGACCTTTTTAAGGTCGACGCCCACCGAAAAAATGAACTTAAAAACAAAATTGAAGAATTGAATAGCTAGATAAGGAAGTTTGTACTTACTTGGTCCAAGCGGAAGTTCGTTTCATCCACTGTAGCTCTCGGAATCACCGTTTTTAGCAAAGGGGGTCTTTTGGATGCAAAGTCAATTTCCAAATCAGTAATGGTGATAATGAGCTGTCAGCTTCTATTTATAGACTTTTTGGCCTCTTTTGTCACTTTTTTGGCCTCCCTTATCAGTTTCTTTATACCAAAAACCATTTAGAGTGATTCAGGAGTTATATGGGAGGGCTTTGATCAGGTATTGGGACACTTTTTTTGAGTTTTGAGAAAATTTTGACGATCCATAAAAAAACTTCCAAGAAACAACTTGAGCATATAGGTTAGGTTATTACCCCAACTTTTGCGTCTCATTGTCTTTTTCCTCTGCTATAGGATCGATCCCATCAGGTTGTGACACGGAACCATCATATCTACTTTAGAAGTGTTGCAACTTGGCAGTAGAGCTTACCAGAACATGGATGCCCTAGGTAGGTCTTGGTTGCATTATGGTGTCCATGTCGTCTCTAAAACATTGTAGGCTCGAGAGTCCTTATAGTCTTTCCTGAATATGAGTTTGAGCCTCATTTGCATGATTCTTCTTCGCTCTTTGTCTCACCCTCAGGACTCCAAAAAATAAATGAGTCTCCTTTTAAGCCCTTTTCAAACCCTGTAAAAATGAAAAGATTGTCGAGCGATCTTGTGCCCTTTCACGCTCGTTAAACTGAAATTTGAAGTCACGTCTGTCCGGCGATAGTTTACCCCTTTTTTGGTCCGAACAGTCAATTGTACGAACAAAGGTATACTCTATCGAATTTTCGTTCTTTAGAAGAGTACTCTCAGGTATAATTTTATCCCTTTTTGGGCCTGAGGGACTAAACTTACGAAAAAGAAACCCCCACGGAGTCCATAGTTAAGCTCTTTTCAGACTCCCTAAAATTGAAAAGATCGTCGAGTGACCTTATTCTTTCACACTCGTTAAATTGGTCCAGAAGAATATTCCTGACAGAGTCCATAGTTAAGCTTTTTTCAGACTCCTTAAAAGTGAAAAATAGTCGAGTGATCTTGTCCTTGTCACACTCGTTAAAATGGTTTTGAATCGACGTCTAGTCGGTGCTAGTTTATCCCTTTTTCGAACCGACTAGACTATCTTCGAAAAAGGTACCTCAATGGAGTCTCCTTTTATGTTTTTTTAGACTCTCTAAATATGAAATACCACCGATCTTACCTTCTCTAGGCTCGTTAAACTTACATCAAAGGACGTTACCATTGTGTGTTTTATAAACCGCATTTGCATACCTTATCCACCAACCTTGTGACAATTTGCTTTTGCGTCTTAACACCTTTGGCCACCGAAGGATTTTTCTCGAGTATCATTTTACCAGAACATCAGTCTTGTCCTTGTGCCTTGAGCTTGTATGTTTGCAATACTCGTTCCTCCATTGTAACGTAATATTCCTTTATTCTTTTTCCAAAATTATCGAAAAGAACAAAAAAATCAAATATACCC
>ML782414.1:529377-549950 GCA_009831015.1 Picea engelmannii
TCCTCCATTGTAACGTAATATTCCTTTATTCTTTTTCCAAAATTATCGAAAAGAACAAAAAAATCAAATATACCCCAAAAAGAGGATGGGAAAAGTATTTTATTTATTGGCAGCATAATGAGTCACCCTTGGATAAAGCACATCTGTTTGTTTGATAATCAGACTATGGAATGTAGTACGACCTTAGAAATCTTTTCTCGCTATATATATTTGTGTCCTCCACCATTTGGTTATTCTTCCAAACATATGGAGAGTTTGCGTTGCCTCCTGCTTCGTAGACTTATGATTAACATATATGTTTCCCGAGTCTTGTCACGTGTCATGCTATTGTCCAAGGGAAGTTTGTCACTAAGCCTGAGTCGGCTCGTCTGCAAAATGTCTCTTGTCTGCATACCCGGCCATCCCAAACATCCAATCAAGTCCTTGTTCGAAATCATTGAAGCCTTCAGTCTGATCATCAAGATTATCACGTCAATGACCAACGAGTCGTCAAAGACCTCTGGGTAGTGCAGTCATACACTCATATTACACTCCTACCCGAGTTTTTAAGATTTTGAAGTTGTTTCTCGAGCTCTGAAGATTCCATCTCTAACCATAAGGCCAAATCAGCTTCTGGAAGATAGATACTCTATATGTATATCTTTCTGATTTCGAGATGTAGCTCCACTGTGTATTGTTCGCAACTACTCTTTATAGTTATTTGACATGGATCTACAGTGTATTTGATTGGTAGCCATGGTTCTATTTTATCCTGAGCATGGGTATGCCCGCCTCGGTGAGACATTTGTTATTTTGTAGACGGAACCTCCTGGTTCCTGATCCTTGGGCTTAATCGTTCGGCACGTTAGTAAATATTGGTAATGTATTTCAGCCATCAGATGCTCTTCTGACCTCACACATTAGGGGAATCTGTTATAACCCTAAATTGCACCACACATGCTTACCTGGCATCAGGCCAACTCATATCCCTTCTTTGTCAAAATTCTACTGAACAACTCTTTGAAAATCCTCTTGTGTAAAGGCCCACGCGCCCTAACCCATTACTGCACGCGTGTACACACTAGCTGACTCACAACAGCCCGCGTGTACCTACAAAAGCATGAAGAAAGGAAATTTGTCGACGGAACAAAAATCTATGGGTGAGTTAACTGAAACTCTCAGCCATGCATGGCCGAGGGTTCATCCAAAAACCTAGCCCCTTCTAGCCTATAAAAGAAGGGGTAGGGGTAACATTTGGAGGAGGAAAAAATATAGCAAAGAAAATCTACCCATTTATGTATTCCATTGTCCCAACGCTTTAGCCTTTCCTAATGCCAAAGGAGATTTAAAGCAAAGCAGTTGAAGGACAGAAGAAGAGGAGCCCAGGATCAGGTTCAAGGAGCGGTGGACGGTCTCAACTTTTGTAAGTTGACTCATTTTAAGTAATAAAGAGAATTCTTTTCCTGTCCCAATTCATGAACATTCTATGATTTGATTAGTTTATGTTAGATTTCTAACCCGTTAGTATAGAAGTAGCATGCATGCATAGTTTTTGTTTGTCTTGAGTGCAGGTCATCTTTGGAAGGAGCATTGCGAACAAGTAATCAAGCACAACAGAGGATCGACATCAAACATTGGTAACAAGGTAGGTGGATCTTTCCATGCATTTACTGAGAAAATGGGATTTAAATCTAGGGATGTAGGTAGAAAGTGATTTCTATTCGGTCAAATCTGTTGTTGGGAAAAACACCCTACGGACTAGCAAATAGAGTTCAGACTTTGCATGCAGATTTGACCGAATAGAAATAACTTCCTACCTACATCCCTAGATTTAAATCCCCTTTTCTCAGTAAATGCATGGAGAGATCCACCTACCTTGTTACCGGCGTTTGATGTCGATCCTCTGTTGTTCTTGATTACTTGTTCACAATGCTCCTTCCAAAGATGACCTGCACTCAAGACAAACAACAACTATGCATGCATGCTACTTCTATACTAACAGGTTAGAAATCTAACATAAACTAATCAAACCATAGAAAGTTCATGAATTGGGATGGGAAAAGCATTCTCTTTATTACTTAAAATGAGTCAACCTACAAAAGTTGAGACCAGCCACCACTCCTTGAACCTGATCCTGGGCTCCTCTTCTTCTGTCCTTTTAGTATAGAAGTAGCATGCATGCATAGTTTTTGTTTGTCTTGAGTGCACGTCATCTTTGGAAGGAGCATTGTGAACAAGTAATCAAGCACAACGGAGGATCGACATCAAATGCAGGTAACAAGGTAGGTGGATCTTTCCATGCATTTACTGAGAAAAGGGGATTTAAATCTAGGGATGTAGGTAGAAAGTAATTTCTATTTGGTCAAATCTGCATGCAAAGTCTGAACTCTATTTGCTAGTCCGTAGGGTGTTTTTCCCAACAACACCCAATGCTCAAATTTAAGATTTTATTTTTAGTTGTTTGGTCTTTTTCTATCTGGTGGGCCCTCTCAATTATCTTGTTAGTGAACACAAGAAGTTTTTCCTTTATCATAGGGTCATCGAAATCAAGATCTTTTCTCATTTAAAATTTTCCCTCAAAATAATGTCGACGTCTTCTGGAATTGTGTTAGGTTCAATTGCTTCCTTACCCTTAGATGCTCTTTCCTTATGTTTTTTCTTGGTAAGTGTTAGTTTTTTTGGTGTTCCTCCTTCCTTGTCGAGATCTGCTATGAATGGGACTGTGTACAATCTCACTTATCTTTCCTCTTCCTTCTCTCCATCCTTCAAAGGTGTCAAAATAGATTGATTGTCGCTTATTACCTCTGGTGGTATTCGGGTTTAAAACCCAAACTATCAGTCGAGTTCCTGGAATATTTGGTACTTTTTTGGCTATTATTCCATCACTTCAGGGCCCAGGACTTGAGAAATGAATGAAGGTTATCTGACTACTCCTGATGCAAAAGCTCTTAAATTTTTCATAGTCGAGGTCTTTTGTGCAGTGAATGAAGGTTCTTTGACTGGGCATACTTGGCTCATGGAAATCCAATTAGAAGTGAAGGGAATTTGATTGCATAACCATTCTCTTGGAAATATTTGAAGCTTCTCTTGATAGTGCAGCAAGGTGATCTTTCCAGTTGAAATGTGCCCCCATCTGGAAGATTTGGCCAATAGGCTCTAGCATTGTAAGCTTCACATTGGAAGCACAACCCACGGTTGTCAAGAATAGTGACACTATGATGCATGCCATTTGATGCAAAGGTTTGTGACTTTGTTAATCAACAACCCTTTCAAATTTTTTGTTGATGTCCCTCCAGTGAGATCTTGAATCCAATCATTAGGGTTCATAATTTTTGGGACTGGGGTTTGCCCATGCAGAATTCCCGTGACTCGGTGGATCATTCCTCATGTGATCCTGACTGGAAAATATAACCATAGATGGCCATTATGGTATCTACTGAAAATGAATTTGGAATATTCTTCCTTCCATCCATCTAATTCTGTCACTTGAGGTGCACCCAGGAAGTGGCAGATACCTGTCACCTTGAGAAATTTTGTTTCCTCTTTCCAGACACCAGCTTCCCTCCCCCATGCCATGATTTTTTTCCAATGTCGAGACCAATCGATCTCTTATATTCAGATGCTATGTATGTTTTCCATTCGTTCTTGCAATTTGGTTGCACTGGTTTTATCAAAATTGGTCCTTATTTGTGGTTTGACCAGTGAATCTTTGACCTATCCTCTCATTCTCGGAATTTCTGTGAATTATTGGAGGTTTGATTGCTCTTTCTTGAGTTCAGGGCTCAAATGCACAACTGGGAGTTTTATGGCTTGATTATGTGATTTCTTAGGTGTAAACAGAAGTGAGGCGAAGTTGTGTGCCTCGTCCAATTTTATAGGCGGGAGATGGAGCGAGGACTTTAATTCTACCAGCGAGGATATGAATTATTTTCTCTCGATGTTGGCTTCTAAATTAACTATTTGTTTTTGTGAGTTGACTTCTTCATCGACAATGACCTTGTAGGTGATCTTGTCTTGTCGAGCACTAATGGAATTAATGCACTCCCATGCCTTAGTCACATTGACTCTGTCGATTTGAGTTCCTCGAGGTGTGCGCTCGACCTAGGCGATATTTTTTTAGGCTACTTGGTCTGGTCAATCCATATAGGTAGTTGGGGACCTCTAGTTGAAGCATCCAACCATGTTTCTTTCTACTTTTCTATCAATTTTATGAATGCTCGGCCTTTTGAATACATTCTTTTTTGTTAGGATAATATTGTTTGCTTGAAGTCTTTTTTGTACACTCGCTTGTTTGAGGTTTTTCCCGCTCACTTGATCTTCAAAATTCACATTTATGAGTTTTTTGTTCACTTGAATGATGTTCTTCTCTTTCGATTGATCAAATGGTTCACTTGTTCAGGTAATGGCGTAAATCTTGCCTGGGTGTAGAACTTTCTCTTGCTTTTTGGGTTTCCTCTTTGATTGTTGCCCAAGGACTCTTTTCTCTTCTCATCCTCGAATACTTTTGGGGTGAATGGATGTGTTGTGATTCAGTCATATAATTTATAGTTTTTCAATCAGTTTTTGTACCTAATTCTAGTAACCAACATGTTTATTACTTCTTTAATTTCAATTTCTTAATTTGTATGTTCTTAATCTTCATTTTACTTTTATTTCTTTGTCTTGTCTTTATTTTATTTTTAATTTTTCTCTATTATATTTACTTTCAACTCAAGTCACGATGAATATTTCCAACCAAGTTGAGTTCTATCGGCACCCCCAAAGAGGTTTCCACTAGCAAGACATTTAGGCTACTATGTGTGACATCTTTTCAAGCAAGCCCCATTGATTAATTTCTTGAAAGGGTGCCCTTATAGCATTTTCAACTATAGTGCTTCTGAAGGTCGGATATCCTTGACCAACTATGGACCCAACCATGCATTCTCTAGCTTGCTTGGCTTACCTTTTACGTGACTATCATATAGCAGTACCGATTCTCCATTTTTTATGTCTTTATTCTTAAGGTGTCAATCATGCCAAGATTTTTGCTAACTCTTTTGAATTTCCTGATGTTACTATGCCATCGTCCTTTCTTCTTTTAATTGGTTAAGTTGGTAGAAGTGTTGTATTGTATTCAGAACATGATCAAATTCTAGGACATAGGCTATCTGACCTGTGTTTGCGCAGAAATGTAGTGGGATCACTGCTTCTTGACCATAGACTAGTTTAAAGGGTGCCTAACCAATAGATATCTTGTATGTTGTTTTGTATGCCCATAGTATGGCTGGAATTTTGTCATCTAAATCATCTCTATAAAGTCCACATATTTTCGTGGGGACCTTATGTAGTATTTTGTTAAAAGACTCGACAACTCCATTAGCTTGTGGGTGATATGCGGTTGTTTTTCTATGGTCGATCATGAATTTTCACAACAATACTTAAATTGTACTATTGATGAAGTGGGTTCCTTGATCATTGATTATTGTTAAGGGGCAGCCAAATCTAGTTACTATATTTTTCATAAATGAATTTTGTGGTTGTTTCCTTTGTGCAACTTTCAATTGGTTCAGCTTCTACCCACTTTGTTAGGTATTTGATGACTGTAATAATGTATTTTTCTCCCAAACTTTTTTCTCTTTTTGGGAAAGGACCAACAAAATCAATAGCCCACATTTCAAATGATAACTTGGGGTTTATTGAATGCAAGGGAATTTCCTTCTTCCACAATGGTTGGCCTAACCTTTGACACTTGTCACATTTCTTTACTTCTTATTGATAGCCTTTATGAAAATTTGGCCACCAGAGACTAGCTTGAAGGATTTTCCTAGTTGTTGTGTCGGCTTGAAAGTGGCCTCCCACTAGGCCTGAGTGTGCTTCGTTAATTATGTCTTCTCGATCATGCTATAATGCACATATTCACAGAATATTATCAAGTCCTAAATTTTAAATATATCCATTCATGAGAGTGATTGGTGCATCTTTCATGTCTAGGATTTTTCATTTACTGGCTTGGAGATCTTCAGGTGTTTTCCCTTCTTCTAAAAAGTTTGCAATTTATTCTAGTTCTTTGGGAACTTCTTCAACCCTGAATCGATTCACATTCAGTAAATCATCATCTATCCATGTCGGATATTCTCCTGTTTCAAGTCAGGACAGATGGTTCAGGTCGACATTATTTTTTCTCGATCAGACTACTACTTCAAAGTTGAAATCTTGAAAGAGTAGTAGTCATTAACATATTTTCCCTTGATGGATTAGTTTATTAAATATATATTTCAATGCTTGATGGTCTGTGAAAAATGTAAAGGGGTTCACTAATAGATAGTGTCGAAATTTTTGCATGGAAAAAAATGATTACTATGTCTTCTCGTTCGGTCGTCTAATAATTCATTTCTACTTTATTTAGTTTCTGACTAGTGTATGCATTTGGGTGGTCGACCATGTCGTCGTATGGATAGGCTAAGACTGTGCCAACAAAGGCATTTGAGGCATCGACATGGACATGAAATTTCCTTGACCATTCTGGAAATAGTAGGGTTGGTGCTTCTACCAATTTTATATTTAATAGTTCAAAATATTTGTCACATTCCTGCCTCCACTGGAACTCAACTTCTTTATTTAAAATCTCATCGATTGGGAACGTGATGTCGAAGTAGTGTCAGATAAAAATTTTGTAAAACCCCTTTTGTCCAAGGAAGATTTTGATTTGTTTCTAGTTGACTGGTGGTTTTAAGTAGAGGATGATTTTAATTTTATCCTTGTCGACTTTTATCCCATCCTTGCATACAATATGTCCCAACAGTATGCATATAGGCATGGAAAAGATGCACTTTTTATGTTTAAGACAATTCGATTTGTTTGAATCTTTCCAGCATCATTCATAACCATTGGATGTGGTATTTTAGTAGGCTATAGATAGTCAAGTCACATAAATAAACAACCATTGTTTTATAAATATATTCTTGAAATGCCTTTACCACTATCCTAGAGAAGACTGTTGGGGCATTTTTTAGTCCAAAGAACATCATATTGCATGTGAATGATTCGAATTCAAAAATGAATGTGTTTTTTTATTGGTCTTCCTTTGCTATAGGTACTTGATTGTATCTAGAGAAGAAGTCGGTGAATGAGCAGCATTCATGTCCTACTACTTCATTAATAATTTCATCATCAAATGTTGTCGAGAATGGATCAGTCATTGTTAGTTTATTCAATCCATGAAAGTCGACACAAATTATTAATTTCTTTGCGTCATTCTTATTGGGTTGCACGACCATGGGGTTTTCCCATTTATACTTGTCAATTGGGTATATAATTCCATCAACTAGCATTGCTTCGATTTCTTTTTGGACAATGGGCTTGTATTTGTGTACCAACTTATATGGTCATTTTTTGACAGGTTTGGTGCGAGGGATGAGGTTGATTTTCATTTCACCTATCTCTTGTACCAATCCTTTGAGGTCTTTATAGTCGCCTGAAAAGACATGTTGATATTATTTTAGTAGGTCGAATATTTCCATGGTTTGCTTCTCGGACCAATAGCCACCTATTCTGGCCATTTTTGTTCGATCATCTATTCATATGTCGAATTATTTGGTTTTAATTTATGCATCCATCCATTCAGGTACTTTTGACTCATCCAATTGGCATTGTCTTTCCACGAATTGATTATAACTCAATGGGAAATCAGGGTTTTCGGTATCATCTTTCTCTTCCTTTTCTTCCTTAGTCACGGAGTACATTGTTTTTACATAGTTTTGTACTCTTGGACGGTTTTTCTTCCATCGAAAGCTTTGTCTCGAAAAACTTATGTTTTCCATGTCTATTTGATGAGCTATGATATTATTCGGATTATGTGTCAATATTAAATTACAATTTGAATTCAAGCCCATGTCAACTTTATCTTTTCCTTTTTTTGAATCTCCTAGGGACTTGGTTTTTCTAAGAAACTTTTTAATTCTCTTGTTGTGTCTTGCAATAGTGTATCTTCAGGTGATCAGAATTTGAATTCTTTGAGAAAGATATTTTTTATTTCATTCCAGTCAAATGTGTGTCCACAATTTCCTCAATTTTATACCTTTTTATGGGGTATGTCATCCAATGTGTTTGGAAACATGTGTGACCATACTCTATCATCTCTGTAGACTACTTTCCTCTATTCCTTCTCATATTGTTGGATGTGAGAGATTGGGTCGAACCCAGGTTTAAAAGTTGGGATGTCAATATTGGTTGAGAGTCTTTTCCCACCAAATATTTAGACAAAGTAAAGAGTGGCAGTGTTCTATGTTTGTAATCAAGTAACATGTGTCTCCCACCATTGGGATGCTTGTCCTATCAAGGATTCAAATAGACTTTGCACTCTCCCCTGATCTATGACTGACTTAGAAACATTGTCAACATGCATCGCTGGAGATTTTCTTTTGCTGAACCACAAAGGTTGCTTCATGTGTGACTGTGTTGGAATTAGTGTTGGTGTTTGATTGAGATTTCTTTTGGCCACAATAGGTACGAATTGTACTGAGAAGAATGATTTGGATCGTCTTATTGGTATTGCTTCTATCGACTAACAATCTTTTGATTGTGCTTCGTAGTTTTCCATTTTCCAATTGTATAATTTTGTATCTGAGTTATAGCCTATTGACAATGGAGACCCAAATAGGATTTATCCTTCACTATTTGCCTCAATGTTTTCCTTTTGCTTATTCATTGTTTGGTATAGTCATCGGGCTTCATGAGCTTTGTGCCATGTCTCAACCCATGGTTTTCCTTCTTTTGGGTCTAGTGGAATTATGATTTTTCTGCCACTTCCTCTCAACTTGATTCTTATCTCTCTCGAGTGACATTGTAGATTTCATATTCTGGCCCCAAGGTTTTCTGACTAATGAAATGTAAGAAATAATGCCTTTGACCAGATTGATTACTTGGAAATTGACTCACATCGAAATTCCCATTATATATGTTATTACACTTTTAAGCATTCCAATTGGTTCAATGAACCTATGATCTGCTAACTTAAGGAAATTCATTGTAGGATGAAGTAGGGGTTCCCCAAGTCGGATCCATGTTTCTCTCGGTAGGATGATTACTTGATATCCGAAGTTGACTATGACTTGTTTGATCGAATATCTATCGATTTCAAGGTCGACTTGTGGGTCAAATTCCTTTGTTTGTTTTTCCCATGATAATTGGCACAGACTTTTGATTGTTATTTGATATTCTTTATATTCTCTCAAAATGATCATTAAGTTGATCAATCGACCAACCGACTGTTTCTCTTTCAATAATTGAATAAATTTCTCTAACACAGTTTCTGAAATATTCTCATGTCCTCACTTGTTGGTTTTGTCCTGGTCGATATTTCTAATTAATTTCATTTCTTCCCTCAATAGTTTTTCTTTATATTCAGGGTTAGGATATGTGTTTTGGCATCCTCTTTGTCGATTTGGCGGTTCTAGAAAAATGTCCTCACCATCTCCTAAGTGTGTTACTACATGGAGATTCTTTGAATTCAAAATATCTTGTTTTGACACTATGTGCAAGAGATTTACCTTTCTTTTTTTCATGATTTTTTATTGTACTATCGGACAGTCTTCGAGTGAGTGGTCTCCCACTCCACAAATGTTACCAAACTTGATTTCAATTCTATATGTGATTAAGAAATCTATATTGATGTGGTCCTCTTTCCAATAGTTGAAACAGTAATATCATCCTCGACCTCGTCCTCTGCCAAAGTTTCCTCATCCTCCTCATCTGTGACCTTGATAGCCTCCACAACCTCAACCTCTATATTCATTTTCTCCTTGATAAATATTTTGTTTGACCTTCTGTGTGTGATAGACTGAGTGAATGTTTTTTCTTTTTTTCCGTTCAGCCGAAATTCTTGAGTTGAGTGACTATTCTCTTCGCATATATGACACCAATGTGGATGCACGTTTCTCATATTGTGTGGGTATTCCCTTGTAGCATGATTTGTTACTCCTTCACATGTATCACAGAATGTTTCAATCTGAATTCGGTGGACTGCAGGGTCTAGTGCATCGCTGAATTTGCAATAATATTTTATGTGAACTTCATTGGAACAGATTTTACACCCTATTTCGTTGTGAGAGATTGACATGTTCTTAATTGATTTTTGTAATTGTGCAAGTTTTTCTTCTAGTTGTTTTTCAATAAATGACGAAGTCGAATCACCTTCATCGTAAATTTCTATTTGTTGTGATTTTTTTAGGATTTATTCACATGTCGAGAGATCGTACATACATGGTGGTACTATAATTTTTTGTAATAGGCCTGCTATGCACCATTTTCAAGCAGTTTCTCATTGATTGCATAGGGAATTTGGCTCAAAATGTCTTTGAACCTTTTATCGTACTCGTGGATAATTTTTCCTAGGTTCTTCTTGATTTCTTTCAATTTTTGAACTGCCAGGTGACTAATGTCTTGAGTTTTAAATAATGTGAGTAAATTTTTCTTTATATCTGACTTTGAGCCTTGTTGATTGTCTTTGTAATTCATAAACCGGGTAAGGGATTTGTCTCGAAGCGTGACACCAAATTGTTCCATTTGTTTATCTTCATCAGTTATGTCATTTGCATCCCATAATTTTTCACAAATGAATCAATGTCGTTTGGGATATTCATTTTCTTCATAGATCAAGATATGATTGAGACCCATTGTTACTTTCTTAGATCTTGTCGAGGATGGAACTGTTGCAAGATTTTGGGTAGGATTTGACTGAGAAGTCGAATTGTTTCCTTAGGTTGAAATCTAAATATTTGACTCAACTGGTATAGTCTGTTTTTGGTATTGAGAAGGGATGTATTCAATTACTAACCACACTTGTTCATTTTTTGGACTTGGAACATTTATCTGACAAGCGTTTTCTATATACTCAACGAATATTCCTTTGCAGGGTCGCGTCGATTTGTTTCCGCTATCTGTTGAATTTGAATCTTCTAGTAATAGATTTGGCAGGTGGACAAAGTCCATGAGGTCTCTTACATGAAGTACTATATCTTCCAGTCGATTTTCTTGTGCTTTAATGAGCACCATATCTCTTATCTGACTAGCATTGTCAGTTCAGCACCACACCCTTGGTGATTTTGTATCCACATAAAGTCTTTTTCGGAGGATGATCCAAGTGGATCTCAGTGGCCATCCACCTTTTCTATTGAATCAACATTTTGAGCCTATGGTTTTGATAAATTGTGATATTCACCCTTTTGATGGGGAATGGAATGTAATACCATATTCATTTTTTAATTACAAACATCATGCAATGATTTCCTAGTGGGCTTATGTACATGCCTACAACATAGCGTTAATTCACCGGATCCCATTAGAACTATGTAGTTAAGCACGCTCGGTCTAGAGTAGTACTGGGATGGGTGACCGCCCAGGAATTCCTAGTGTTTTACATGCCTATGGAATTTTATAAGCTTAGATTAATTTATCCCACATGCATCATGTGAATTGTTCTCCTATCACTCTCTCATATATAATTAAGGTGAAGGAGGCCCTTTAAGCATGCAATGGAGTGTGATGTAAATCTCAACATCTCCTTCTTTTCATAGATAATCTACCCCATTCTTCCAGTTTGTGTTCTATAGTTTTTTCCGCTCTTATTCATTAATAGAAGTTGGGTTTCACTATAGTTTTTTTTTTCTTGCAATATCTTTGTGTATTTCCTTGTTATATATTTGATGTATTTATGTCTTATGTCGTTCTCAAAATAATCTAGATTAGTGGTATTAGAGAAGTCTACTCCTTGTCATTTTTCAAATCATGTCCCCGACGAGGTCAGGGTATAGAGAATTGGGTCTCGAGCTAGTTTCTCTTGAGGACAACCACTCTCCCCAGTCTAAGAGACCTCCCATGGTGGAAGAAAAGAGAGATTACAGAGACAGAGATCCTTTCAATATGTTGCTCAAGGAATCCCTCGTGTGACAAAGGAATGAGATGATGGAAAACTTCACTCGGATCCTTTAATGACTACTGATGGCGGCCAAGGAACCTTCGACAAGAAACCATTTGGAAGGTGCGACACCCTTAAAGGTACAAGCCAATTTTGATATCCCTTTATTTGAAGGCCAGATAGATGCATATGCTCTAGAAAAATGGTTCAATCTGCTAGAAGGTTATTAGTCTGTCCAAAATTTTTCCTACAATGAAAAGATCACCTTCATGCTCCTTAAATCCCTTCCCCATGTCAAATCTTGGTGGGAAGGTTATTGGGAGAGGTACACCATGGATGAATCTACACCATTCGGGAGAGAACCCACTTGGGTGGATTTTGTAGATGCCCTAAAGGAGTATTTCTACCTTGTCGAAAACCATGATGACCAATACATGAGATGGATGACTCTGTGTCAGAAAAGAGACCAGACTGTGTTGAACTACACTAACATATTTCACACCTTGCGCTCAAATATGGGTATCAAAGACTTTGAGCAGCACCTAGTTTTGAAGTACCACAGTGGGTTGCATAGGTACATTCAAATATAGATGGATTTCTTTGCCATCTCCTCACTAGGATCTTCTTATTGATATGCAATCAAAATCGAGTAGAAATTCAAGTAGTGGAGTAAGAAGAAGTTTGAGTTTGAAAATTCGCCACAATAGGAGCATGGAAAAGGAAACCCTAACTCACATAATGAAGGACAAATCAGTAAGGAAGGCCAACCTCAAGACATCCAGTCCAAGATGAAATAAAAGAAGGGTAATGATAATTTTAATAAAGACATCGGAAAGTGGTGTGAGTTCCACAAAATACCTTGGCACAACACCAATGAATGTCACTCAAAATAGTCATTGGTGGTCGAGCTCAAAGAAAAAAAATTAGAACCTAACTCAGACTTTGATTTAGATCACCATAAAGGGAAACATACCATCTATGTGGAACCCATTTCTACCATTGCATCCTAAAAAATACAACTAGAAGAACCAGAAGATCTTAAGGAGGGGGAGTGCCTATTCCACTCGCAAATGTGGATAAATGGGACCCCACTTCATTTCATTGTTGACATCAGGAGTCAAAAGAACCTTATCTCAGCTGAGGTTTTCAAGAGATTAAATTTTCCAATGATGTCACACCCCCAACCATACACCATCGGATGGTCGAGCCAGGGATGAGACATCCATGTTAGTCAGTAGTGCCACCTGTCCTATGGCAGCGAGCTCTTCAAGGATGAGATAGTGTGTGATGTTTCCCCACTTGAATTCTATGGTGTTCTTTGAGGACAACCATATATGTCATGCTATCTATGAGTCTTGACCCCATAATGTCATTGTTACTTTGGTAGATCATCTCTACAAGGTGCCAGAGGTAGCTCTCCCTACTGCCACTTCATTGATCTTGGAAAAACAATGCCACAAAGTAATCTCTAAGACCAAAAATTTTTCCCTCTTCATGATCCAGTGAGATGGTCAATAAGAGGTCACTACAATCACTACAACCTCAGCAAAAGATGTTTCTATCAAGCAAAATCAGGTCGACAAGATTGTAGAGGAGCACAAAGAGAATGAGAGTCTTCTATATGTTTAATATAGCTCTATTGGCCACAACCCTTTTCAGGTGTGCTATGGGTTCCAACCATTATCCCCCATTGATATAACTCTTCTTGTTGCATCTTCATCGATAGAGTCCTCCCACACTCAAACCAAGGCAGATCATGCAAATAGATTTGTTGAACGGATCCAACACCTCCAACAAGTTCATGAAATAATTCCACATGTAAAGTACAAGTAGGAAATCTACTTCAACAAGGCAAGTGACTCACCAAGGTTTAGATTCAAAAAAAGTTTCCCCATATCCCGAGGGAACTTGACGCAATGGGGATCATTGCTTCCTACAAGGGGGGATGATCCAGGTGGATCTCGGTGGCCATCCACATTTTCCATTGAATCAACATTTCAAGCCCATGGTTTTAATAAACCACGATACTCACCCTTTTGATGGGGAATGGAATGTAATACCATCTTCATTTGTTAATTACAAACTTCATGTAATGATTTCCTAGTGGTCTTATGTACATGCCTATAGAATATCATGAATGCACTGAATCCCATTAGAACTCTGCAGCTAAGCACGCTCGGGTTACAGTAGTACTAGAATGGGTGACCGCCCAGGAAGTCCTAGTGTTTTACATGCCTATGGAATTTTATAAACTTAGATTAATTTATCCCACATGCATCATGGGAATTGTTCTCCTCTCACTCTCTCATATATAATTGAGGTGAAGGAGGCCCTTTAAGCATGAAATGGAGTGTGATGTAAATCTTTTTTTGAATCAAGTGTAACCAACGTCTCTTTCTTTTCATAGATAAGGTACCACATTCTGCTAGTTTGTGTTCTACAATGTTTTTCTATCTTATTCATCAATAGAAGTTGGGTTTCACTATATTTCTATGTTTCTTGCAATATCTTTGTGTATTTCCTTGTTATATCTCTGCTATATTTTTGTCTTCATGTCGTTCTCAAAATCATTCGGATCAAAGGAATTCTGCAATATGTGGGCTAGGACTTCTTGCAGGAGAAAGTCGAACTGTGGGTCCCAAATCGTCGATCTCCATATCGACTTGGTCATTTGCTTGTTGGGCGCCACTAGCTACCATGCTCAAATTCAATCTTCTACTTCTCCCAAGAGCCATTGGAGCACTCTCAAGGGATGATACAACAATCAACCACTCCTGGGTATATTTTCTATGAGATTTTAGGGGATCCCTCTTGTTTCACAACTCTTCTTGCATATTTTATCTCTTGTCTCGCTCTAGCTTTTGTATATCCATTGAGGGTTTGTGATTATGCGATCGATGTTCAAACTTTGCACTTGATTCAGTTATCTTCCTCCCAACTTCAAACATTTTCGACTTGGGTGTGCTTCAACTTTGAATTCAACTTTATACCATCTCACTGATCATCCAACCCCCCAATGTCAGCCCAACTTACTTGTGGTCAATGATGTTCATCATTTCTTTTATTCTCATTTGTTTAAGAAGTACTCCCAATCCTATCTCGTATCTTTGCAGTTAGATTCCAAGAATTGTTCCCACTCATCTTGTTGACTCAATGATGTCATCAGCTCCTCTATATAGAAGTAATTTGTGAAGTATCGACAGAACAGTGAAAAGAAACCTGCCATGAAGTTCTGTATAACATTTCTTCTTGATGGATTGGACTAAATCTCTATATTTTATTACTTGTTCTTCAATGTAGTCTTACATGATCCTTTCGAACCACTCGTTCACGCTTTTTTTTCCTCCTCTTATGATTTTATGCATCAACTGCTCATCGGGGGTTAGTCTGCGCATTAGACTGGCTGAGATATTTGTAGAATGCTTCTGGAATGGCTTCCAGAAATCATTCATGTGTCTCTGAGAAGAACTAAGTGTGTGCTTCTGCTAACATTAGTCGATTTCTTCTTGCGTAATTTTTTTATATAATTGGTAATTTTACTCTCCCACTATTCACGTATGTCTTCCAAAGTTAACATTTATGTGCCTTTGTTGTGCATGATTGATTTCAGAACTATTGGCAATGGAACCAATGATGTAATCTGATGGAAATTACAAGAAGGGTTACGAGTAGATCATTACATAGAGAAACATTGTTGGCACAAGGTAAGACCCAGGGTTCAACGCTACAACAGCGCACCAACAAAGCCCTAACTACCAGTCCTTTCGGCAACACCTGGGAAGTAGATGAAGTCTCACCCGAGGTAGAGGAAGGGGTGGTTGCAAGACTCAAGTGTATGCAACCTTATCTAGGACACAAATCTATGATTATAACACTTAATACAGTTCTTAGCACCGTCATTTCCTCGATATGCAATCACTATTCACTTTTTTGATAAAACAGAGCTTCACAACATTCACACTAATCTATAGTATTTAAGCACTTAGCATATAAATGGATCAGAATGAGCATATCAAGCACTAAGCATGACTATCTTGATCAGATCTAATATTCTCACATATCATAAGAACAAAGCAGAAGTAGATCTATCTAAACATATCAAAGAAATTAGAAAATAACATGTGAACACATCAAGACAAAGCACAAAGCACATAACACAGTGTTTACGTGGTTCACCCCCACCCTGGGGATATGTCCACCAACTCTTCTTCTTTCTTGTCTTTAGTCAAACGGTTACAAGCACAAAGCGTTCAAAACCCTTACCCCACATAGGACAGAAGATCTACGCAACTCGCTAGATCCTTCTTCCTTGCGTTACAGCACTAAGCCCTCCACAATCTTCTACAAGGACCTGCACCTAGCTCTGCAAGTCTCTTACAATCATGCACAAAGCACTACTCGCACTTAGCATACATTCACATCACATAGATGCACTATTCTACTACTCCTCTATATGGCCTAGACATCTATATAGATATATATATATTACAAAATAGGCCTACACATGGGTAAACCCATGGGCCAACATCCCATTCATGTTACATTATCCCCAAAAACCAAAAAAGGGGCCCAAAAGGGGGCATAGATCCCGTGATCTCTGCTTCGTCTTACGCTCCTCCTTCGACAAGCTGTCGAAGTCCCAAAATAGGTCAATATCACCAAGAAACTCCCAAAACTTGGTCAAGGGCCAACAGGCCCCCAACACTCACATGTGACTCGTCTCGAGTCACTCTAGTCTGAGCAATTTTGCCTCGAACACCTCGAGATTGTCTCGATCTACTTCGACTTGCTTCTTTGTTGTGGCCTCTTTTTTGGTAAATTCCTAGATCACTGCATCATTCACTGACCCTTCTATGTGTTTTTCTACTACGGTGACAACCTTTTCTAACTCTTCTTCTTGGCTCTCTACCTCTGTAAACAACTGGCATGCCTTATCTTACACAGGTTGAAGTCATTAAGTGAATTCCATCACTTTGCTTTGAATCATATGGATCTTCTACTGAGTTGTGCACTATTCTTGAGACCTCTTCATTCTTTCTACAACTGATAGGGCCTTCAGCTATGTCTCTAGTGTATCTGTGTGTTGCTTCGCTTCCTCGAGCTGTGACTCCAGTGTCTGTAACTCCAGGTTCTCAGTGAGGTTTTCATATGTCTGGGCATTGTGGTTACTCAGCTGCTTTCATTCCAATGCAAGAGCTTTTAATCTGTCAACTGCGTTCCGGGTAGTTGCTTCTCATTGGTCCCTTACGTTCTGCAGGGTCTCGGGTACAGTGCGTAATTCTAGATCTGTGATGTGTTGTTGGATCTATTGGATCACTTCTTCGAGTTGCACCACCTGTTGTGGAACTCTCTCTTTGGCCTTTACTTCGAAAACTTTCATAGAGCGAAGTGCTCTGTTGACCATTTCCTTCACTTCGAGTTTCTCTGCGAGCAACTATTCCTTTTCTTTATGCAGCTGGGCTTTTTCTTCATCGGAATTTATTTGGAGAGAAATCTTCTCTCACTCTATAGTACTGTGTTTCTCTTCAAGGACTCCTTGTACTTATGCTAAATCTTGGGTGGCTTGCGTTGTCTCCTCCTGTGCTCATCGAAGGCAAGATTCGACTATATCAACGATCTGGTGGAGTTGAGCTGGCTCATCTCCCAGTTATGGTGTTTCCAATGGCAAAGGCGTAATGGAAACTGCACGGCTGGAATGTAGTGCCTGTTGCACTCCTTGAAGTTCAAACTTGATCTAATTGAAAACCTCCTCCTTCTTAACTTTTTTCTTCTCTTTTATCTCCAGCGAAGCATCGTTCAGTGTTGCGACGATGAAGTCGAAGTCATTTGAGGTGAGGGTGGTCTCAAATTTGGTCCTGGTTGCTTTTGATTTCTTCCTTGAAGAAGGTTTCAGAGGGGAAACCTTCCTTTTATTCGAGGGGTCCTCCTCGTCTCTAGGTGGTGTAAGCTCGCCTTTATTATGTTCCACTTCTGCACCATCTATCTCTCTTTCATCACCTCCTTGCTCAGGTGAGATAGAAGCAGTCTTCATCGAGGTACTGCTTACATCTTGAACTTCTTCATTTTTCTTAGTCTTGCTCAGTCCAGGTGTATCATGCGCTACTTCTGGACTGTCAATATCAGATAGCTCCGCGGGGTCTACTGGGATGAGGAGGTTTGTTGACCATTCCTTAGTAATCTCTTCTAAGTCTTCCTCCATCAGCTTGTAGTATGACTGCAGTTGTTGTTTATGCTCATCAACGCACGATGTGATATAGATGAAATGGAGGTCCACACTGAATTTCATCAAGGGCCTGAACCTATGGAGAGTTTTTGGGGTTATATGAGGATCATACTGGATGTTTGTCTTCAGCTGGTTGCAATAAGTGTGGAAGATGGAATTTGATTACCATTGCTTGTTCATGTCACTGGAGTACCATAGTGTACTAAACTTCACAGCCAAAGGTTCAAAGGGATCGATGTCCGGGAAATTTGCACCTTTCGGCATCTCCTGTGCGATAAAAGTGATCAAGATGAGAACCCAGTGTTTCAAGATAAATCCATAAGTGCGGACACGAGCCGATCTCCCTAGATTCACCTGGATCTAGAACAAAACAGGACAGAATAATACTCTTTCCCTATATCTAGCCTATTGGATGAACTAAGAGGTAAGGATTATGGACATACCTTATGAATGCTTTCCTTAGGTCTATGTTGTTCGAAGCTTCGCTCCAATGCTCTTGCACCATCCAGATCACAACAGTACAAACCAATGGAAGTAAAGGAAAATCAATATATTCAATGGCTAGTCTATACATATGATCAAGGAGTTATGTAATAAAGTGACATCATCTTTATGGGAAAGGGACATATTACTGTATTGAATTAATTGAAAGTGAAACTTACAACCTAAGCCTTGATGTCATATGTCTCCTTTTGATGGCTCCTAGCTCTGACACACACACTTGCTCATGCATGAAGAAAATCAACCACTTTTGATGACCTTGGTGTTGTCTCTTGTTGTTGTAGCATCAATCCTCCATACAGTCTTGCACTAATTCTCCAATCAATCTCTTGCTAGTTTGCTTCTAACTTGCTTAACCCTTTCCATAAGAAATCTTCTCAATATATAGGAGAAGATAGATTAGTTACTTGGATAGAAAATGATCACAAGATATCTGGAATGTCAGCACCTGAATAACCATTCGAAGCCAACTCATGTTTCTAGAAGATTCCCTTCTAGAAGGTTTGAGATTTTATCTTTTTCCTTCCTTTCGAACATGTTCGCACCCTGTCAGTTAGTTACAATGCGAACCATTCGCACCCCAGCTTAATGGAGCCTGTGAGAATCAGGCATTCTCGCAGGCAGATATATAGGTGGCCTGCGAACATCCCTTAAAAGCATGATTTCTGGAAGCAGACAAATGTAACTTTTCTCAGGAAAGTATTCTTAGTGAAGAGCTTGATTTTCCATCATCATAACATTATCACAACATCATCACGATGACCAAAATTGTGGATAACAAAATGCCCCCCAAATTCTGAGAGTGGAATCAGTGACAGTCGATAGACTTTGTAAACTACATGTGTGTGTCAAGAACCAAGAGCGCATCTAATCATAGACCTGCAAACATCCAAGCATCAGCAGAATATCATGTATCCCAATTCCTGAGGTAGGCATTTCCATACTCAGATCATAGACTGATGACATCGTAAACAAAGGTCATGGCCACCAATCATACACTATGGATCCACGCCATCCCTATATAGCACAGCCACTTGAATACACTGTGGATCTGTGTGACAAATTTTTAATCAAGACGACATAGCCACGAAACATACACAGTGGATCTATGTGTTACAAATTATACATTCTCCATTGCAACCTGGATCACAAAGACAATATCCAGGGTCTTCAATCTCATCGCTCAAAGTACGAATCTAACCATGTGATTACATGTGTCGAAGTCGAACATGGTAGAAACCACTTGATTACCGTTCATTGATGTAACCGTTAACAAGTGCAAGGGAAATCACCATTGATGTCAATGACTCCCAAGGTACTACAGCACAATCCATCGAATGTGAATAAATGAGTTGATGTCGAACATCCGACGGAATCTCTCGATCAGGGGTCAATGATGTAAACCCACTGTCGAAAGCGAGGAACTTGCCATTGAGGCATGCAAGCTCCAAGGTACTGAATAGTTTCTAAGCCTTGATTCTGGATAATGTGCTGAAGTCGACGGAGCAAGACTCGTCACAGGAGGGCCTTGATGTATCCCCCATCAATGACATGAAATGAGTAACAGAGTTTGAAAGTGAAACAGAGTATGTGGCAATTGAACTTTGGACATAGGGAAGGCCGACACGAAATGAATGGATAATTGCAGACGGTCGACTCAAATAGAGGCTTCAGACGGACTGCTCTTGAACATATGGATGACACGACCAATGATTTGGTAGCATTGTATCAAAGATGATACATGGAATGATCTTGATATCAAATCGAATGAGAGACAAATGGATTACCCAAACTGGCTTTAGATGATGAATAGGGGGTGTCATGTTCAAGAGAAACACTTACTGCCAATTAATACAAAGATGAAACATATCCCTTTCCCAAATTTTCCCCCACCATTTCTGGCAAGTACCTCTTTATTTTTACGCAAGCTTGAAGAGGATCACATATGCTTGTTGATATAAGCTCATCCTTTGGACG